>QANZ01019422.1:11716-31426 GCA_003254925.1 Chamaecrista fasciculata
TTATTACTTATTCATCATCTTCCTCTCTTTCTCCATCATACTCTCACTCCAATAATATATACTACACCTTAATTATTTGAAAGAAAAGAGATAAAAAAAAATTATACAAGAGGAATAGATGAAGTCCGAACCGCCCTAAAACTTTAAAAATTATACCCTTATTTCTATTTATTTAAAATTAATAGTATTAAGTTCGTAAAAGTTTAATTATTCGTATCATAATAAATATATATTTATATGGAATGGAATGCAAATTAAAATCCCTCAGTGAGAGTCAAAAAATTTGTCTCCCCACAATCGTAAGGTCACTTTCCGCTATAAGTGGGCATGGTGCCCTAGCTAGCAACCTGCATGCATTGCATATATATATATATATACATATAATTATAAAATGGGACCATTTTGATGTTTGAAATAAATCTGAATCTGCCAACAACTTTCCTAAGGGAATCAGGGAATGGAGGGTGGTGAAGAGTGAAGACAGAAGGCAGAAGATAGAAACAAGTTTCCAGATCTTTGATGCCATCACTATTCACCAATTACCCCTTTAATTTTTCTAACTTTTGCTTATCCATCATTTTCAATTGCAACTTGTTTTGCCACCAATCAAATCCAACAACAAATATATCTCATCTCTATTCAGCTTCTAACCAAAGGAGGTTTTGCCTTCTACTGCTCAAGCAATGCTAGCTATATATCCTCTGTATTTCATGTATATAATCTTTATATATATATATATATATATGCAGCTTTAAAAGGTAACATGTAAATTATCTAATAGATGACAAAGAAGGAATTTTCTTTTGGATTATTTCTATCAAGTAATCCTAAATTGTGAATTAGCACTAATCACAAATATTGTTCTTATTATATATATTGTATTTATATTACTTTGTCAATTTTGTTAAAGCATTGGATCCAACCATTATTCATTTATAGGTGTAATAAAGTCATTATGTGATAGGTCGGTCTGACTTTTAACCTATTCAGGGGAAGGGCTCAATCTGCGAGAGCCAACTTACTATCGGTGGTCTTATCAAATTGATGTCATATACCTGCTAATATCACTATCTTATATTAATTTTATATTTTAAATAAATAGACCATTTTCCTCCTATATATATATTAGAAGGTGATATGAGGCTTAATGTGAAGTGTCTAGCAATGTGTGGCTCTTAGCAGGTTGCAAACTTCCCTACTACTTTCTCTAACATTTCCAAGGACTAAATAGTACAAAAGCTTCCGATGGATTTCAGCTCAATCTCAGGTACAATTTAGATTTCTCCCACTATTCTAAATCTAGCATCTATCATTTTCTTCTAATTAAGTCACTTGTGACGGTGTTAGTGTTGACATGCATGTAAAATAGATAGGTTAAAGGATCAATTTGGTCTTAAATATATGTCCTAATAATGTTTATTTTGATCCATTATATTTTAAAATATTTATAAAATATTTCATTTTTGTCCCAAACTATTAAATATGACTTGTTTCAAATTCAAACGTGACGAGTTTAGAGCTACGTATTATTTCATCACCAAACGAGGTCCATCGATCCTAAAACACTACTAGAAAAATGAGATTTAGCATCATAAATTATAAAAAAAATATATTCTATTGCTAAATTATTTATTTAGAAACAGAATTTAAGCAATGAAGTAGAAATTTGTTCCCTTTGGAATGAATTATTTGGATTAGCAAACGTCCTCATCTAATCATCTTGCTCATTGCTAAATTTGTTTCAAAATAAATGAATTATTTTTTAATTTTTTTTCTTTTCCCGCCAACTCTCTCTCTCTCTACGCCCTCAATTTCATTTCCCTCCTTTATTCTTAGTCTTCCCCTTTTGTCAAAACTCTTCAAATTTCTGGCCAAAAAATTAAACAAGTCTCAAATTGCTAAAGCCACACACACACACGACTCCTTATTTTCTTCCTCCACTCGAACTGCTGTCCAGACTTGCTTGTAACGTCGTACGGTACTCCCTCTTCTTCCTCCTTCTTCCATTTTCATTTATTATTTCAAAAACCCCCTCTTGGCTGCTATATATATTGTTCGAATTTCTGCCATTATTTGATGTTTCTTAATCCATTTAATTTTAACATCCTCGAAAGTTGATTTGATGGTTACCTTCAATCAATCTCATTGTTTTGGAGACCCGATTAGAAAATTAGGGCAAACTTTAATTGGATTTTTTGTCAAATCCTTTGGTTTTAATTTCCTAAAATTATTGGTTTGAATGAGTTCAATGGACGGTTATAATAAATTTTAATACATTAGTTTAAATTTATAATGAGTATTTTGAAATCTGACTGTTTCAGGTAAAACTTTAAAGTTGTAATTTAGTACCTAAGGGTGATTTTGATGAATTAAATGGAAGTATTTTACTAATAATTATAAGATGAGTATTTTACTAATATTTATAAGATGATTAGAATCAAAATGACTATTTGACGAAATAGATATATCATTTACGTACGCGATCACCCTAACATGTGGTTGCATGCTTGAAGACTTTCAGTTTGTGTACCACTTTCCTTAACTCAATTCTGCTTAGTGCTTATGCTGCTAGCTACTAGCATCTCATTTTGTGTGTGTGTGTGTTTACTGTGTTTAACTCAAGAAATGATAACACATATACGGACATACCCGTATATACAATTAAGACTACGTACTGTTGAACATAGTCTTATATTAATCTTATATACACGGATAATCTAAATCTATTTATTTTAAAATTCCGTGACTACTGCATCTGCATGTATAATCATAATCAGTCACCAATTTCGACTGACATTAAAAAATACATTTAAATAAAATAATTAATTTTCTAAATAAAACACATTTACTTTTATACAGAATAACTCATTTTTTAAATATAATTTATCACTTTTTAATTAAAAAATTATATGCATTTGAAGTTTTGAACCTAGTAAACGATAGTTTATTTATTCGTAACGAACTTTCCATTTAAATTTTTTATGAAGGATTCTACAAATTAGAGTTCAGTTAAACATCTTTATTAGTAAGCAACAATAATATATACTAGGGTTTTGCGTGCCCTGATGGACACGCAAATATGCATGTAAAATAAATGAGGGATCAAATCGTTAATTTAGTCAGGGCACGCAAATATGTATGTAAAATAAATGAGGGACAAAATCTTTAATTTAGTAAAAAAGGAAGAATCAAATAATAAATTTTCTCTTATTTTAATTATATGTAATGTTTTTATCTTAGTATAAGTGGGAGGACGACCAGAAGCTCCTCCCATATATAATATAGTATAAATATAAATATAAATATAGATATTTTCCGGCAAAAAAAATTAATGATATATCTGAATATTTTAAAATTAACTAACTTGCTGAGTAAGGCATACATTGTGGAATATAATATAACAATGTAAATCCCATTGTTTTTTTCTTTTGGGTGCAATCCAATCGTCATATCCTAAATATTTCTTGGTAGTCAAGAAAATAAATTAGAATCCTTATAATCGCAATTAACGCAAAATCAAAAGGTTAAATTGAAGTCCAGCAATCTAAGTATCATCGTACATATGCCTTCTCTCATTCCTGCGTCATCACCGACTGAATCACGTTCTGGCATGGATCATCAACGGCTCACATCAGACGACGACCCTTTTCTGGTGAATTATCAGCCGTCCGATCTTCGAATTGCCTCTGAGTTTTTCACCACATGGCTTCCCTTCCTCTCCAGAGATTTCTGCCCGCACTGCACTCAAATTCTTTCCGATCGAATCCGCTCTATTAACCCAGGTAATCAAATCTTTAATTCCCCTTTAGTCACTAGGACTCAAAGAATTTCTTGGTTTCTTTTTTTAATGAGATTTAATTTGTTAGAATTTGAGTCTTGAGCGATGAAATTCATATATAGCGTCTCAAGATGCCATTTTTTTTATGATAGATAGTTCACTCATTGAGAATTGTTTTTTCTTTTGAACGACCCAGATTCTGAAATTAGGCAGAATTCGAATGCGACCCATTCTAATTTAATACGACCACATGAAACGGCTTGTGATGGCGATTCACCTTTAATTGAGACTACAAGTGCACGTGTGTCTTGGGCGGACATGGCACAAGAGGATGAATTTGGGGATGAAGAAAATAATAAATCGAACAAGCTAATAAGGGATAATTCGAGTCCTTCAGTACTGGTGATGCCTGAGAAGCCTAAGTTGAGTCGAGATCAGCGAGAGTACATTAGATTTATGAATGTTAGGCGTAAGAAAGACGACTTTACATGCTTTGAGAGGGTAAATGGAAAACTGGTGAACATTCTTCAAGGGCTCGAACTCCACACGGGTATTTTTAGTGCTGCTGAACAGAAAAGGATAGTCAATTACGTTACTTCATTGCAGGAGATGGGTAAAAAGGGAGAATTGAAAGGTTTGTCGTCTCCCCTTTTTAATAAATTATTAAACCATATTCTTCTTATCAATATTTGCAATATATCGTTTAGTCATTATAATTTTGTTGTTTTCTTGTGAAGCAAGATAACTGACCTCTGATTGAGATCCTTCGTTTTCATTAAAAAAAAATGCCATCTTCACAAAGCATCATTAATTTTTTGCCCCGTAGCACGAACCCATTGAAACATTGAGGCCAATTGAAACTAACCAAAGATCCTTCTCTTGTAGGAATAAGGATGTGAAAAAGTAGTGATTTTGAGACTTGTTTTGCAATTTGCCTATGCTAAATCGCAGTTAGAAGAAACTGAATATTATCTTTCCCATATTGATTGTTCTGCATTGGGTATTTGATAAATATGATGGTTGGTAATTTATCTTGGTATTATTTCTGAGGGGACTACATGATGATGCTCATTCGTTCAAACTTTTGCAGCTCGGACATATTCGGCTCCTCAGAAGTGGATGAGGGGCAAGGGACGTCAAACTATTCAATTTGGGTGCTGTTACAATTATGCTGTGGTAAGTACATCTCCTACACTGGCTTTACCTTTCCTATTTACGATCCTCTTTCGATGCCTTTATTTTAAATGCTAATAGTTATATTTGGGTCGTGTGACTACAGTATAATTCATTTGACATAGGGGTGGAACTGTTATAATTAATATGATTGAACAATATTCTTACAGGATAAAGATGGCAACCCACCTGGTATTCTTCATAAATCGGTCGTAGATCCATTACCTGATCTTTTCAAGGTCATCATTCGACGGTTGATCAGGTGGCATGTGCTTCCTCCAACTTGCGTGCCAGATAGTTGCATTGTAAACATTTATGAAGAAGGAGACTGTATACCTCCACATATTGACAGCCATGATTTTGTACGACCATTTTGCACCGTGTCATTTCTTACCGAGTGCAATATAGTTTTTGGATCAAACTTGAAGGTTGTTGGTGCTGGTGAATTCGATGGTTCATTTGCTATTCCCCTGCCTGTGGGGTAAGTATATATGGATTTATTTCTTACACTTAAATCTATTTAATGTACCATCAATTGGTAACTGTAATGGAGGGTTTAGAATCTTATAGTCACCTCCTTTTCCTGCAGATCAGTACTTGTCATGAATGGAAATGGAGCTAATGTAGCTAAGCATTGTGTGCCTGCAGTTCCTACAAAAAGGTACTTAATGATATTAGTCTATTAGATTTCACTCCCTTTGCTTATGCGTTGATGTACTTAATGATCCACATTCATTCTTAATTCACTAGGATATCAATCACATTTAGAAGGATGGATGTATCTAAACGGCCTGCCGGATATGTTCCAGAGCCTGATTTGCAGGGGATCCAACCATTGAGCTATGAAGTCGACGCAAAAAAAGAGGTCAAATGGACCCAAACCCAATGTTTATGTGACGAGACAGAAAGACGGAAGAAATAGTATGATGGATACCATTGAAAATGATGGATATTTGGAGCCTCATGAGGTGACTCCAAGTTCAAAAAGGGCTGCAAATATTTGGTCTAGGTTAAAGGCTAGATAGTTCATGGCTGTGCAGTTCCACTTTCTAGTCTTGATTTTTGATAGCCAACTTTGAAATTGTGAATTTGTGATCATGTAGTCCGGAAAAAAAAAAATTTGTATCAGTTGAAAATTTTGTCTTGGATGTTCTAACTCATACATATACATATTAGAAAATATAGAGCATATATGGCTAATTGGAAAAAACTTGTATAGAATCTCTTATCATGAAGATTTGTCATCCTAAAAATTGTTATTACAGATATTTTTTAGCCTTTATAACAAAAATATGAAGAATCTTAATGTATACTCAAGTAGGTCAGCAGGTGCTGCACTGGTTTCCTAGTTGAGCAATGTGCGGTTGTATAATTAATTTTGAGGTATCAATTGTATTTTAAGGTCAGAGTTGCTGGATTTGTATTGGTAATAAACACGTGAGAGGGCCTACATTATTTTTAAATTATTTTTTATGTGGTAAATAGATGGCGCCACATTACATCCTTACTAAACTCTTTATAATTTTATATTGATTTCAAAAGTTGCAGAGAAAAATTAAATATAACATCGACACTAACTGGATTTATATTTTTATTATTGATAATTATAATTTCTTAAAAGTTTCTCTTAAGTGCTTCTCAAAAGTACTTGGAAATAATTTTAAAACACTTCAGAACTAAGTTCTATGCTGTCGTTACATGCCAGAATCAAATATTATAAAACTAAACCATTAGATACCAAGGAATTCTCAAATGAGCATCCTAGCTTAGTGATGTGCATGCCAGATCCACTTGAAAATGGAAACAGCAAACAATGAATGTAGATTATTTCTTTGGCTGACAATGCTATGATGTTGAGGCTATGAACAATTTTGGACATGAAAAAGCTCAACATATTCAGCTTAGATTAGTGGCATAGGTAGTTGCTATACATATGCTAACTTGCTAATTAAAAGATCCTATAAGGCCTGATGAAAAGTAGGTCAATAAGTTTACAACAGAACAAAACCACAATATCTATCTACAAAACATATGCATCAGAGGAAATAAATAAATACCAAAGAAAAGTGGGCAAAAATTACCAATAACATCATCCATTACTGGTAGACAATCATAACACTGGAAACGCTTTACATCTAACAATCAATGATCAAAATTATAATATCTCGGTTTACTAACTAACTATCAATCGGTTAGTTTCCACCTATATCTCTCAAGTTAAATTGCTTGAACAATTCAGGTAGAGATTTTAAGAAGTGGACTTACATGACAAAAGTGGGACAATAATCAGTGTCAAAATACCAGCAAGGGGCATATTTTCTGTCACACAGAAGCCTCAATCCTGGGCTCAAATGAGAAAGCAGACATGAACTCCATTATTTCCCCATTTAAGCAACACTTTGGTAGTTCAATCCATGTGTTGCTAGCCAAGTCACATAGTATGTAAGTACAAAGGTCATGGGAGTTCAAGCATATAAATATCCTGTCACCAGCACCAACACAATTAATATCTGCTTTCTTGCCATACCACTCATGAGACATTGCCGGAGGCATCATCGCGATCTGGATCCAGCACCTGTTGGCCTCATCGTACTTCCACACCCGAAGACTTTGAGTCTCCAAGAATTCGGATAACAGAACAACTAGCATCTCACCATTACACTCCACAACATCGATAGAATACTCGCAGAAGACAGGCAACAACCTGGGATACTCAGAGAAGCATTTGTTTGTCAAGTTGCAGGCTACTACTGTCCCTGATGAGCTAAGAAAATAGACTATTTCCTGACCATCTTTTTTAGTAATAACAGATGAGTATTGCTTCGATGGGCTTCTTTCCAATTGCATGCTACTTGCCACCACATACCCAGCCTTGCTTAGGAAGTACACAACATTGCCATCAGTTGAATCATACTCCACAGAACTACCATCATCATCATCATCAACCTTTCTCCTCAATACACTCTCATCTTCCCAGCCACCGGAGATCGAGTCATACACTTTGAATGACAGATTTGGAAGTTCACCGTGGATTAACACAATCTTGTAGGAGTTGAAAGATGCACTCATCACAATGGCATTGAGAAACTGATTATGAGGGTTTATATGCAGTGGAGGGAGCTCCATGTAAGATTTTGTCAAGGGATTGCACACAACAAAGTTTCCTGACAATTTTCGGTAACAAATCAAGCCGCCGGATGCTGAAACCGGCATGCAACTTTGGTTAGAATCTTCAAGTAGAAGACTTGGATGATTATTGAGTCTTTTCCAAGAGCTTTCAGCTGAGTCATATATAACAGATTGGTGAAGGTTAGGAGAAACCATAAAAAACCAAGGACTTCTTGAAGGAACTTGAGAGCAAGCAAGCTTGAAACTTGCAGAATCAGAAACTGATCTCCATCTCTTGGACACAGAAGTGAGGCGAAAAAACGTGGAAGTGGGAAGCCATGAAAGCACCTTCTCAAAGAGATCTTCATGAAGATCATCCAGAGAAAAACTGTTAGATATAAGATGGTCTTCACTTTCTGGTGACTTTCTCTTCAAGCTTATCCTTGTATCAGGCTGATTACCACGTTCCATTTTTTCTTTTTTACCACAAGTGTGAAGAAATCAGCTGCTGCAGTGAAGAGAGAGGAAGAAGGTTATCAATCAAGTTCTCTTTTCCATTTCAAAAGCTTATACTAGCGATAGGAAGTAGAAACTAACGAATGCGAATGGGAACTTTTAAATCGAACCCAGAAATTAATCTACAGATTTTCAATGGTTGTTGAATAAAAGTTAAGGAACAGAAAGCCAAAGCTCTTGGAGAATAAATTGGGTGCGCTTTAGCGGAAAAAAAAAAGATTGAAACTTTAGAAGCAAACGAATTTCCAAATCCCCTTACACATCTCCATCGAGACAAACAAGCCCTAAAGTAACAGAGGATAAGAGAGAAGATATAACTTTCAAAACAAAAAAAAGAGAGAAGATATAAAAACACCAAATCTTCAGCTTGGACAGAATCGTAAACGATATGATACTTCTCTTACCCCTCTTTTTTTACATCTTTATTTCGATCCCATGTTTGCAATCAAACAAAGACGATATAGAAACAATTTTGAAGTCAAATCAGACACCTTTGCTCGGATTTCCAAGTGGTAAAACCAGAGTGACACACACACTTCATCATTGTAAGGGCAAAATGATGCATGAAAAAAATCCCAGAAAAGATCAATCGAGATTACACAAGAAATATTGTAACCAAAGAAGGGAAATGTACCTGATACAAGTGAAGCAAGCAAGAGCTACACTTTGTTAAGTAGAAACCAGAGTGAGAATATCAGAAGTATTCTTCATTCCAAGGGTGTATGAACGAATATGGGAGATGGGGGTAAAAAGATTGAAGCAGAACATAAGAAAAAGGGAAAAAGGGAAAGGCAGCTTATTAAGCAGTAGGAAGTGAGGTAGGAAGCTTCCTGCGTAGCTCTTTTCTTGTAGAACTTGAATGGTGACACTTGACACCGTCACGGCGTCACTCATATACAAGGCACACACGGGTGGGTTAATGTCATTGTCAACTATAAAAGAAAATGTCATTCTTTATAAACACATATGAAACAGTTGAACTAAATTTTAGCGTTTGAACTACATTTTTAAAGTCCAACTAATCTAAAAGTATTTTCTTTTCAATACCCAAATTAAAGTAAATCCAAACCAATATTTGATATCACAGTAGCTAAATTTTTTAAGCCATTATATTTACACTAATGTGGGTTGGCTTAGGATTCGAGGGGTTGAAAACAGGAAACAGAAGACTTGGTGCCTGGTGGCATATCACATGAAGTGGTCACTTTAATCAATGGGGAGAGTGCTGCATAAGATGCATAAAAGAAAGAGAAAGGGACCACCTAGTTTCAAAGGTGCTTCACTCACTCATGTATTATGTGGAAATCTAATGTCTAATGTGTGTGTGGATGTCAAAGGCTCAGAGGGAAAGAAAGAAAGAAAGAAAGAAAGAAAGAAAGGGAGGGCTTTGTCATTTATGTGTGTGTATGTGCAGCTGACTCTCCCAAAGCAGAAAAGTAGAGTGGGTTGTATCCTTATAGGGTCACTTTCACTTTGGCACATTGTTTAGGAATCTTTTGTCTTTTTGCAGTTTGGACTGTAACGCACACCAACAGTCACAACCCTTCAGGCTCACCCTACAACTACAAGTCAATGCTCTGATCTCTCAAGCATTCATTCATTTTAACAAAGCAGGATTAGATTAATTTATTTAATACCAAAAAAGCCGTTAATTGCGATCTTTTGTTTCAGCTCTATTCTCTTTTTGGTTTACTAGTGCAGTGCCTAATACAAATACTCGTGTGCTTTCAGATCAAGCAAGCGAAGTTGAGATTTGAGAGGCTCACACGCTCAAATTCCACGACCCACGAGGGGCCCGATGCATCGGTCTCGATCTGCACATGATGCTTGAATTGACTACATGTTACATTTCATATATCTTTCATTTGTCTTTTATTACATTACACCTAAGCCTGTCTTAAAGTTCACGAGCCTCTCTTAACCCTATGCTTTTCAAACTTACTAGTATTATTTTAATCAACGAGTTGTTATTTGCCTCTATGACATTACTTTAATCTCCATGAAACTTGAATGACTTCGGGTGTGAAATCGCAGAGGTTTCGTTGTTATATTCAAGAATCTCAATGGATTTTGTTTACCATCTAAGTTTTATCACTATTTTTTAAATGCAAACATTTGTATCAGATTTCATGAGTAGTTAAGAAAATGCATTTACTTACAGATTAAATGACCTAAAAGAAAATTCCAAATTTTATAATAGGCATTGAAGAAAAGCATTTGCTGAATTTGATCAAACTTATAATACAACGTTTGTGCTATATTATATTAGTTTGCGTGCTCTATTGTATTTGATTCTAAAATATTGAGTAAACGTTATTTTTTTTGTTATTTTGAAGAAAATATATCACCACGTACTTTATTGCAAGTAAAATCTATTAATAAATTATAACATTGGCGTTGCATAATTGTATTTAAATATTTGTAACTTATCATCCCAAAATTATCGATCTGAATCTTCTGAAAATGGGTAATGGGTGCTCTCTGAAACTTGCTGGATTGAATTTTCTCTCACAAATCAAATGACACACAGTTTGATTTTTAATGAAGTTGTGCATTTTTCACAAGGCGTCCTACACATATCAACACTAAGATGAAGAAAATCTCTAAATCCAGAGAATTCCAGAGGCGGCCAACTCTAGAGAAATCGATTCTCAAAATTATTGACAATTTTGACACATCACAAAAATAGAGGTATGCTGAATGCGGCGAAAAATGGAAGATTCTTGCTTATCTGATGTACAGAAAAATGAAGGGAAAACACGAGAAAGGAATTATATTCTGTCACTAAAACAAAGTAAGGAAATCCATCTAAGAATGCTATGGTAGGATCCAAGGTTCCTACAAATAATGAAACCCCAGACAAAAATTCCCAACTCACCACCTTTCTGATGATGGGGTCATCAAATGATATATAAAAAAATAAAACAAATATGACTGCCCCTACACTCAAAATAAAAATTTTCCCCTCATATTTTATGCATCTCAGCAGAGGATATTTTAGTGGAAAAAGAATTCATGCTAGAAAGTAGTGTACCAGTACTACCATCTTCACCTGGAATACCAGATTTGACTTCACTTGCACACCCCTTACCATAATTATTATTAACCCTTGCTGTATTTGCCTTGAACTCAATCGAATCTATATGTTCTGAATCCTCTCTTGTGCTTTGGTAATCCTTTGAAACAGAAGAAAAGTCATTTGGCGAACCTGGAGAAGGACCAGGCACAGCCATGTTGGTATCCTCTTGATCTTCCATGCATGTCTCTTCTAAAACAGATGAACATGGAATTGACCTGAACGTTTCTTTATACTCACAGTCTCTGACAGTTTCTGGAGCAAGCAAACAAGATGATCCAACAGAACTGCAGGGAATCTTATTTACAACATCAGAAGTTGACTCAGCATTAACCACGTCCATATCCTCAGAGTGCTCTATTTCGAGTTCTCGGTTTATTTCATTCAATGACTCATTTTCACAGCTAGAAACCTGCATTTCTGGACTGCTTTTGGATGTCAAAACCTCAGAACTTCTACAGGAGGTCACTGTCTCCTTACTGGAGAGGTTTGCAGTTTGATCAGTTGGACCAGCTTCCACATCCACTTCCACAGTTTTCATTTCTTCTTTCGCTGATGATTTGGTAGTTTGAAGGCCTGATGGCCTGGCAACAACCCTGTACAGGATTAGATAAAGTAAAACATGCAGCTTCAGTCCAAAGTATTTGATACAGATTACTGTCCACAAAATTTCAAAGCATGTGGTCCCAAGTCCATCTACAACAAGCAAATTTTCAAGTTTCAACCTTCTAACAAGATGAATTCAGTCACAGGCACTTAACTTTTCCCCAAAAGAAAACCCAGATAAAGCCCTACTTAATACCAACATGGAGAAAACCCTAAGCATTACCTAGACAATTAGATTCAATGTAAATTGAACCCAGACAGGTGCTCTATCGTATAAAAACTCACATCTCATTCAATCAGTTAGCTTAAAAGTTAATTGGCATCATCTAGGCACCAGGCAAAAGAAAGGAAGCAGGATGGATCATCCTTCTTCAGATTGACTCTGAGAGAGAGGAAGGCAGAATATTAACTCTTCAAAAAACAAAGGACATAGAAGAACCTGCTGTATAAAAGCATGTATGCTCCCTGAGAAAGTACCTCCTCCAACTCGACACTCGTAACCTGAGATACACGGTGACAAGCAAATGAAAATGATGAAGTTTCAAGCTTATTATATGCTGTAGTTGGTGATCATATGGGTAAGTGTTCTAAGTTGCAGGGGAAGACACAGCAAATTTACCTTCCCATCATCAATCTGATACCAGTTTCCCAGGAAATCCTTGATGCAGCAGATGTAATGACCAAAATATGAAGCATTCAGCATATCCAGATGAACTACGACTGCATAAAGCTTATAGATATCTGATCCACCTTCTGCTTCACTCATATAAGGGCTAAGATCTAATGTTTCAGGGAAAGTTATTCTCTTGTTAAGTTTTCCAAACCTCCCACTCTGCAGTATAGAACACCAAATATGAGAACAAAAATTAGATAGCCATAATCAGAAAAAAAGACAAGGACAAGTTGAAAAATTATTACTTTATGACTAGAAAAAGACTCCATTAATCCACACAGTTGCAAGAAGTATGTTTTAGAAGTGCTAGATTCAAGTAGACAACTCAGTATAACAGTCTCCACTAGATTGCTTGTACCTGAAATCTTTTCAAGGCAATTGTGAGAATATTCGGAGCTTGTTTTACAGTAAAACGCTTCCATGCCTTCACATAGTCATTGCACCTGCAAACAGCGGCAAAACTTGTGTTAGACAAGGTCTACTTGAGAGCAAAAAGCACATGATGAAAAGCAAATCTTTTAACGTTATACATAAAAGCATAGCTAAATTTCAACCACAAGAAATCCACAAAGCTACTTGCTTGTAACAAACCAACGCACACCTCACCCCCACTTTCCAAGCTCCTTAATATATTGCTTAGTATAAAAGTAGATGAACTGTAATCATAATGTAGAAACGAGATCATTTAATTCAATAGAGGTAGTCAAATTAAAGATTAGTATACAAAGATTCCGTTTATCTAAATTAAATAGTCAAAACACGCCTTAGGTGGTTCGTATATATATATATATATATATTAACTAATACTGAGGCACCATCTCTGAGTGCCCAAGAGCCTTGGCTCAAGTAGCATTTCCTCTAGACATAAATGCTATAGGGGCTTGATATATCTAAAGTTCAAATCCCACGCCACCCCTTTCGTAAGTCTCTACTCCCAAGACCTTGTGCCTCCTTTAAAAATAATGGAAAAAGAATCTCTTTGTTATCAATAAATATAGTTCTAAAAGGAAGATTGCATCAATGCCAGAAACAGAAAGCAAGAAATATAAATCTAGCAGTCAACCTCTTAAAAGTTCTAGTATCTCCTCGATAGGATAAATATAATGCACTTGAGAAATTAAAAAAAAATGATAAACTTATAAATAACAGGACCTTACCCATCACATTTGTACATATTGTCTCCATGAAGCCATTCCTTGCCAGTGAACTGGTCTAGACATTCCTCCAGGGAGGCAACATCTCCTTGGATTTCAACTGTCAAGTCCATCATATTTTCATACTGATTTGAAATCTTATCACATTTTGAGCAGATTACCTGTTTTTTTCAAGAAAAAAATGCAACACAAAGGCACATCCATGTCAACAAGAATATAACAAAAAGGATTGAACTTGAAAACTACAGATAATAATAAAAGAAATTAAAAAATAAGACATTTTGAAAATCCCAGATGTCAAACTAACAAAAGAATAATCCATGAGGAAACAGTAACTAAAAATACATAACAAAGAAAATCATATCATAACTAAAATCCCACCCATCACTACAACCCTAGCCAGCAAAAGAAACCCTTTCAGTATCACTGTCAAAGGGTAACCTTTTACCAGTCTCCCTAGTTGACCAAACAATGGATTACAGGTAAATAGACTACCATCTAATTCCTTCCTACAGTTTTAATAAAATGTATTGCTAGTTAGTACATAAATATGTGTGTGTGTGTGTGTAGAAAAAGATGAAGAACCATGACGGTTACTATAGTATATGGTGCTACATTAAAAGATAACAATCAGAAACTGACTTCTAAGCTCAAAACTTCAATATTTTAAATGTTAACTCAAAAGGATGATCCAAGCACGAAAGCCTTGAAGAAAGAGAGCCAAACTGTAACCCCTTTTCTAGTATAAGAAGGTCTGAACTTACAGAGACTATGTTAACCTCCAATATAGCTAAAAAGAAAGGAGATTTTGCATCATTGGAGTCTTTCCTCTAGGGTTAAACTCACTTCAAACCATAAGATGGGAAGAGGAAACACAACAAGTTTCATTCAATCATTCAATGTCAACTTAATCTTTAACTCTGTTGATCAAGCAAAAGGATAAAAAGCTAATTTCAATATGGACATGTATCAGGTGCATCAGAAGTAAGACCTGAGATTGAAGGTGGCCACCAAAAATGTGCTGAATAAAAGTTGTCTCTTGCAGGCTAGGAGGGACAGCTTTTTCTCCACCAAATTCATCGAGGCAAACTGATTGCATCGTATCAATTACTAGCCTACAAAAACAAAGGTAATAATTAAAGAAGAAAAGGCAGTAGCTTACCAAACTAAGATAGATGTCCTTTTAAAGAACCGCCAGAGTACAACTCATTACCAAAAAGTCAAATGATATTGGTACAAGAGAAAATCAAACCTCATAAACTCATGAGCATCCTCTTGTCTTCCATAACCCAGAGTACCACCAATGTCAGGCAAACGAGAAAGAATGTTTATTGGAGAAAAAGCCTGTGAGCTTTGTCTTACTCTTTTAATATGGATTTCAAATTCACATAGGAAACACCAATCATCAAGAATGCCTGAAAAACCACAGTAAACAACCACAAGCATGAGTGCAACGTCAAGAACAAGCAAGACCCACAGAAAGATCTAATCTAAGACATTACATTCTCTTTGATGGCCTTTCTCCAACAAGTAGGCAACCAGCGGCCTTGTAAATGAGAGACATTGTAGAACCACATTAGCAAAGCAGCTGCACAAATTGCAATGTATTCAATTTTTACCCGAGTGAAACTAAAAAATACTTAGAGGAGGTTGGTTGTTATAAAGACAAAACCTGTTTCCGCCATTGAGGAGTCCAGAAGGAGGAAATCCTAATTTGTCCCAGTTAAAAAACTTAACAAATTCATCATACGGGGAAAGAACCTGAACAAGACAAACTAAATTTTAGTGCTGGCGGAAGTATATAAGATTCAACCAGAAAATCCAAGAGTAATATATTCAATCCAGATTTCTATTCATATTACATCTTTAGGCTGCTTAGTAGGCCGGGACATTCTTCGAGTTGGTACCAGTGCAACTGCAGAAGAATTTTTACTGCCGCCATTAGTCTGGGTTGAATTGATTCCATTAGTATGACGAAAGTCTTTGCATTTTGATTTATGTCCAGATTTCCAATGCGACACTTGACATGCTTCTGAGCTGGACAATCAACAAAGGAAAGAGTCCATTATCATTTTCTTGGAAACGGTTTCCTTTCTAAGAAAACGATCAGATAGAAAACTAATATAAATTTGCCAATTTCGTCAGTTAAGCTTGAAGTTGTTGCATAAATAAGTGGACTAAAATTAATGGTAAACAAGATCTTATGAATTACTGAGACAGCGAAACTACCAAGAAATCATGACAAAGAACTAAAAGAAAGATAGAGAGTGAGGCACACCAATATCGCACAGCTTTACAGCGTGAGCACTTCTTGGTGCCGAATTGGCGACAGACGGCACAAACAGAGTCATCGACGAGAACGCCAGGCATTGTAGATCGATCGGCTGGCTGGTCCCCCTCGAAATTAGCGTCGACCTCAAAATACTTGGAGGCCGTGTTCTTGACGACAGTATGCAATCCAACAAGAATGAACAAAGTGGAGAATATCAATTTCAGGAACCAATCAAGATCCCAGGACGCCGCAGAGACAAGCATCTACGCCACCCCGACGTTAACGATCCACGATATCGCTTCGATCCTGAGGTTTTTCATGGATTACGAAACCTCTGTAAATTAAAACAACCGAAAATGCTTAAATGCTTCACTTAAGCCTTAGCCCAAATTAGGGTTCATTCTCCATTGATTGCTCTGTCATTTTATTGTATGCATCCAAACACTGACGAGAGAGTGCTCCTTTCTTTATATATATATATCATCACCACTTTTCTCTTCCCTCATTCTGTTTGTTTGATAAGAGACTGATGAGTGACGCAGCCACACTGGTGACTTGGATCATAATAACAAGAAAACTGATCTTCCTCTTTCTTTTCTCTACAAAATAATATTATCTATTCCCTTCTTCCGGCAAAATAATAAACTTTTGATTATGTACCAACGATTTGATTTGATTAGATTCCTTTTTTGGCTCATAATTCGGATCTTTTTTGGAAATTCGCATGTTTAAATCAATACTATTATTATGATTATTATTGATTATTGATTATTGACTTTACAAGATTTGGGTTTATTAATACTTAATTAATCTCATTCGTGTCTTTTTTTTTTTGCACAAAATCTCATTCGTGTTAGTGTATGTTAAATTTTACCTTATTCTAATATTCTTTATTATTTTATCAAAAAAAAATTCTTTATTAATTTTCCCCTTGTGTTCATTTTCATCGGGTCCCATTGGATATTGAGCTAACGTGCGCCTGGTGTTTTATTAGTAAGTAATTTTGAGTCATTTATATGATCACTCTTGATTTAATATAACTTATGAATTATGATAGTATTGAATGACGGGATCATGGATATTTTATGATCAGATATCGAATTAAAAGAAAACGCACGTACAATAATCCATATATATATTCCCGAAATTATATACAAAACACGAGGGACATTCAAAAGCTATATGTAGAGTGATCTTTATTGTATGTGGGAAAGATGAAATTGAACCCTAAAGTCGGTGGACACATAAAGAAGATATGGGAGGATGTATGATATAGAAATCCAAGAAGCTTTTATGTTATTAGGCTTAGACAAACAAGGAAAAAGATGAAAAAGAGGAAAAGAGGAAAAGAGGATGGTGACAAGAATTTAAGAGATATGTAGAATATAGTAGACAATAAAAACCCATTTTGCCTCAACCACCTAAATTCTTAATTAGCCAGGCGTTGTTTGGTAATATTAGATAGTTGGTGATTTCTGATAATATTATTGTTTGCTTCCATAATCAATGTTTAAACCTACTTACTACCTATATTATTTAGGCTAGGATATTAATTCTTTCATTGTTGCTCGATCAAGATCACTCTCCTTAGTCCTTCCCCACATAGATATTACTCAGCCTCAAGATCACGTCGTTTTCATGAACTCATCACGCACGAAGCTCTTCTCATTTCTTGCCATAATAGCATTAGGGCAAATTTAAGAGATATTTGTAAAAGTTTTGGTACTTTTGAAAAATTGTATACGTGACATCTCTCCTTCTCATCACTCATAAGTCTTAATTTTGAAAGCCGCTCACTCTGATTCCAATGCCACTCTTCATATATGAATGACTTTTTTTTTTAAGTAAATTACATTTTTGTATTCTATTTTATGGATTAATTTTACTTTTGACACTCTATTCTTTTAAAAGTGACACTTTGGTTCTCTATTTTTTGCACTGTGAACATTTTGATATCTTATTATTTATATTGTTAACACTTTGATACACTAACAAAGATAGAATAAAGTAACAAATCGTGAAACAACAAGGTACCAAAATAAAATCGATCCATAAAATAAGGTACTAAAGTGTTAACGGTGTAAAAAACAGGATACCAAAATATTTTGAAAGAATAGGGTACCAAAATGTTAACGGTGCAAAGAACATTATACTAAAATGTCACTTTTAAAAGAATAGGATACCAAAATAAAATCAGTTCATTGACGACAATACCAAAAATATAATACTTTTTTTTGCCATTACTATATCTTAAGGACTTAACTATACTCTTTTTATAATTATAATTTCTTTCTATTTTTTCGTTATGCTTGTCTATGGCCCGGCCCAATCTTTAACTTCGATGGGGTTGAGCCCATACGTTAGCTTCATATCATCAGGGCTCTGTGTTGAGTGTGATAATAATAAATCCAAATTAGTACTGTGTGGTCGAATTTCAACGTATTAACCAATTAACGAGTAACTCAAGTCCAGTGGTTATTTTTCACAGACGCAATTCTCACACGCATGATTCACAAAAACATAACAAATATTCTATATATCTAATATCAGAAAGATTTTGCAAATAATCAGTCAATTAGTGAGCTGCAGAAGTAGGGGCAAATATCTTTAGATTATGGTGACACACACACAAATATATAGAGGAGAGTAAAAGACAGCGAATTATAAAGAAAATACTAGTTTTAGATAATAAAGATGAATTTGTGAAATAGATAGTCAAAATCGTGGTGGGTACAGAAAGGCTAAAGGTGGAAAAATTCAGCACATACACATGCATAATTGTGATATGGGCCAAGTGGATCAAGCACTCTCAGATGATAAGCTGGCCCAAATGGATGCTAAGATGAATCCAGAGGTTATATTTGGTGAGAATCCAGCAAAGGTGGGCCAAGGAAATGAAAGCTATGAGACCACATCAGATTAATGTGACATAGTGTTATTAGTGGAGAGTATAATATAATATTTATTAAGGAATGTGAAGACACAAAACTTAATGAGAGTATAATATAATATTTGGATTTATTGTTTTGGTTAATTTAAATAAATCCAAAGCCCATTCATTGTTTTGAGTTTTAAAGTACCCACTACACACTCCATTATTAAGAGCACACAGCATATTATTATGTGAGCATTAAGGAAGGGTGCCGTTTAGTTTGTCTTGTGTTCTAAATAAGCAGAATCAGCATGTGCGAAGCCACCTTTGTTTCTCACAAAAATGGATCATCACCCAATCTTTTGCTTTTTTGATTTCTTTATTATATTAACTAATCTTCTTCTTAAAACTTAAAGATGCATGAAATCAATATTACAATAACTAGTTTTAAATTAAAAGTTGGACCAGGTGAAAAGGGGGGG
>QANZ01019422.1:32563-93581 GCA_003254925.1 Chamaecrista fasciculata
TATAATAATATAGATATATGCCTTTTGGCTGGAGGAGGATGATGAGAACCCTTCAAAAACATTTATAATAATATAGATATATTAATTTTAAAGAGAGGCGAAAATACTAAAATTGTAAGACTCAGCTCAATATTAATTAAGCACAGTTTCTCACTACTCAACATTGTGAGACTTCAAAAAATAACCTAAAATATATTGATTCCGACATCCATATAATATAATAATAATAATGTAATCAGGGTGTCCTTTTTTTGTAGTTTATTCTATACACTGTATCTACTACTTTAATTTGATTTGCAGGAAAAATAACAAATTCTAGGCCACGAACCTCAAAAGTTCAAAACTCTTTAATTTACTCTCTCTCCATCTCATCCTTATACTATTAGCTAGTGTGCTGAAGTATTTTAATTAATTAACGAATATTTATGTTGGTAATATTAGTAATTAATTTCCAATTGAAGAAAAGAAGGACTCCCAGTGTCAAGAAGAGAAGCCATGAACGTATAATATTGCATATGTTAGCTGGCAAATGGCAATGGCATAAGGGAAGAGAAGCCAAGTGTCAAGAAGAGAGAGCAACACGTGGCAATTGGTGATTGATTTGGGAAAGAGGCAAATCAGCAGAGTGTCACATGGGATTGGCTAAGTAGACACAGTCCAAAAAGCAGACACACAACAGAGAGGAGAGGAGAATATGGCTTAGTTGTTCAGACTTCAGACTACGCTTAAACAATTAGGGACAGAAACTAATTAATGTGTTTATTAATTAATAATTATGCATTTCATGTACTCACTTACACACCATTTTATGCCACACCCATGTCTCTCTAACTAATACTAATTAATATTTTGACGAGAAGAGACGTGATCTAATTATTGGCTATTTCTTTATGTTTTATAATAATATCCCAATCAAACGCACAACATACATCATTGCAAAGTGATTAATTGTTTAAGTAACACTCAAACCAACATTTTAAGTAGTTAAGATGAATGGAAAGAAGATTAAAACTTAAAGGCTTAAGTGCAATTTTGGTCCCCTAACTTTTACAAAGGTCTCAATTTGGTCCCCTAACTTTTTTTGTTGCAATTTTGGTCCCTTAACTTTCGCAAAGGTCTCAATTTGGTCCCCTAACTTTTTTTGTTGCAATTTTAGTCCCTTAACTTTCGCAAAGGTCTCAATTTGGTCCCCTAACTTTCGCAAAGGTCTCAATTTAGTCCCCTAACTTTTTTTGTTGCAATTTTGGTCTCCTAACTCTTGAAAACGTTTCACTATTGGTCCCAAGTGCACTTCCAAGTCATGAAAACGTCTCCGCATAATGATCCTTTTTTAATCCACTTCACCCATATTTGTCACGTCATCAGCCAACTCAGCCTGCCAGATCGGCACTAACGGCAGATAATGGATGGAAAAAGTGAACTTGGGACCAACAGTGAGACGCTTTCAAAAGTTAGGGGACCAAAATTGCAACAAAAAAAGTTAGGGGACCAAATTGAGACCTTTACGAAAGTTAAGGGACCAAAATTGCAACAAAAAAAGTTATGGGACCAAATTGAGCCCTTTGCGAAAGTTAGGGGACCAAAATTGCAACAAAAAAAGTTAGAGGATCAAATTGAGACCTTTGCGAAAGTTAAGGGACCAAAATTGCACTTAAGCCAAACTTAAAAGATTGAAGATCAGAAATTATCAAATTAAAGAAGCGTGTTTCTTAAGAATGTAGGCAGCCGCCGCGTTGCTTGATTTAGTGTGACAATGTGAGTACATACATATTACATACATGCATGTATATATGTATGATGGATCTGTTTGTTGATTTGTTCTCTCAGTCAAAAAAAAGTATGTATGATGAACAGTCGATAGGGAAGCGCGTGAAGAGACGCGCGTGAAGAAGCATGTACATGTGTGGATGTCTCGAGTGGAAAGGGCGGGGAACACCAATTAGCTTCGTTTGGATTTTAAAAACTGCGATTTCCCATGAGAATTCATCTTCTCTCTCTAATTTTATGATTGGGTGAATCTGTTTTCTGGTAAGAGAGAGAGAGAGAGAAAACATTATAAGATGATTGTTTGTTTGATTAATTGACATCTGATGTTACAGCAGAGGAAGCTGTGAAGCAAACAGCCTTCCAACACAGCACGCACACACTCTCAGACAACTCAAATATGAAATTGTGAACATA
The DNA here is from genome assembly GCA_003254925.1 of Chamaecrista fasciculata. Lineage (NCBI taxonomy): Eukaryota > Viridiplantae > Streptophyta > Magnoliopsida > Fabales > Fabaceae > Chamaecrista > Chamaecrista fasciculata. The sequence goes on from QANZ01019422.1 coordinate 34,745, forward strand.
AAACATAAAAAAAATGGCCAACCTATTTCTCTAGCATTTTTGACCTCATAATGCACATGGCTTCTTGGATTTCTGTTTCTATCTTCCAATGTGTATATATATTTTTTTAAGTTTTCTCTTTTCAGTTTTCCCTCACAATCACATGCTCTACTCTCTCTCTCTCTCTCTCTCTGTCTTTGCTAAGTGATTATCTGCGTTTTCTTTTCTGGTGCATTCTTGAAGGCTTTTGACTCCACCGTTGAAGAGATTCCCCAGATCTACCAGAAAAAGCCATTTGGAGATTGTCATCCTTAAATTCTTCCTTTCTTCTTCTTTCTGGGTTTTCTGCGCTCTCATTCAATATTACACAAAGGTATGAATGTCATCAATGAATCATAATTAACATCTTCTTCAATTCACCCTTATGATTTCACTCATCATCTCTAGAATGGTTTGTTATTTTTCTTCAATTATTGTTGTTCTTCTCTACTGGGTTGCTTTGGCCTTTCGATCCTGGCTTCTTCAATCAAAATGTATATCACCTCTGTTTTCCAACTTTTATCTTATTAATTTTTTTGAATGATTTCTTTACTCTTTGTAAGTCGTCATTTATTCATGATATCCACACATCCTAATTTTCAACGAACCGAATCATCCGCTTGACATTTATTAAACTGTGTTTGACCTGATATTTTCCCCCTCTTGTACTGACTGATAACGACTTATGGTTTAAATTCTGAAATTTTGACTACTTTTTAAGATCCTATTTTCTTTCAGCTGCCTTTTCCGAAAGTGAAAAATCTTTGACATGTCTTGAAAATAAGTCTAACTTTGAAATAAGGTCAAGAAACTCCAATAATTTAACATCGTTAATCTTTCCATTTATTGTTTCCTGCTTATTATCAGCTTTACTCTTCCTTTTCTTCTACTTTTTTATTTTTCCTGAAAGCAAAGCAAAACAATTTCCCTTATTTATAGTTGCAGATGTGGGTTGTGACTGATTTCTGGCTCTTACATGTTGTTCAGTTTGATTTCAGTTTCTATAATCTACAAAATACCACCTTGAAGCAGCAGAGTTTCTTCTAGTATTCTGATTGGACCACTAGAATTGGATTCCCAAGTTTCATATTGCTTTAAAAAATAAAATTAATAGGACAGAAATTGGATGCAATCAGTGTGGTTTTCTTCATGGTTTGCGAGATGGAGAATGAGTCAATTGAGGACATGGACATTGAAGTACTTCCTTCAATGTGGCCAGAAGACATTGGAACAGAAGTTGGTAAACAATTCAACATAGAGAAGCCTGGGAATGACCAAGACATGTTAGAGGAGGTCACAATAATAGAGGAGCCTACTATAGTTGATTTCAAGCGTCTCATGGAGCTCACAAATTACACAGACAAAGGCTCATCTCAATTGACCTACCTCATGAAACACTGGGAGTACAAGCAAGCTAATGCAGTGCGTCTTCTCCGAGAAGAACTTGAGAGCCTAAGTAAGCAGAGGCAGGAAGTTGAGCTGAGGAAGTTGAAGATACTCGAAGAACATCGGTTCGAGGAAGAAACATATGGGGGTGATAAACGACCAGTTTCCATCTTGGACGAGGTTTATGATATATGGCAAGATGTACCATGTAGGAAAAGTGATGTTGTTGTTCAGAACAAGGGGATTGAAGTAGATATTGGTGAGTATGATAGTGTAGTGTACTGGAAGCAAAGGGCATTGCATTTGGAGAAATTGTTGGAGGCAAGTGTACAGAGAGAACACACGCTTATGGAGAAGCTTGAGGAAAGTATCAAGAATCTTGAAAGGCAATCCTCACCTGTGGAAGAACTCTCACAAATTTTGAAAAGGGCTGATAATTTCTTGCATTTTATTCTGCAAAATGCACCTGTTGTTATAGGCCATCAGGTAAATAAATTTGGTTTGATTTATTTCTAGCTCATTGCATCATTCAAAGTTGTTCTTAACCTTGTGATCATTACTAAGGCCTAAAATGTCATGAAATGGCACCAAATTCATTGTAACATGTTAGCTGCCAAGGGTTGATTTCTCTAACATTCTTTCCAGGACAAGGAGCTTCGCTATCGCTTTATCTATAACCATTTCCCGAGTTTGCAAGAGGAGGTAATGAATTTCTGTTAAAGTGTTGTTGCAAGCTTTTGTGTTAGACTTAGTATTGATTTATTGTGCTGCAATTGTTTGTATCAGATGCTCTCAGAACATTAGAGACAACATGCTATTTCTCAAAGCAGTTTCTGCTTTTACCTTTTTAAGTATGCTGAGATATCTTAAGTTTACTCATTCATTTTCAGGACATTATAGGAAGAACAGATGTGGAAATTTTCACAGGAGCTGGTGTTAAGGAATCTCAAGAATTCAAGAAAGAAGTTCTAGAGAAAGGATTGCCTGCAAAAAGGGAAATTACTTTCGAGACGGGACTGTTTGGATCAAAAACATTCTTAATTTATGTAGAACCTGTCTTTAGCAAGGCTGGGGAGACAATAGGTGTAAATTACATGGGAATGGATGTAACAGATCAGGTAAATCTTACTATGCTTTTGATACTCCTCACTCCCAGTCTTGATTATATGAAGAGGGTATTTATCTTTTTGAAATCTGACAAAACACAGGTGAGGAAAAGAGAGAGGATGGCAAAGGTTAGGGAGGAGATTGCAGTTCAAAAAGCTAAGGAAACAGAGCTAAATAAAACAATTCATATTACAGGTTTACACAGTCATTCAAAACTTCTATTTTATTTGGCATCAGGAATTCTTATCATTGTTTTTGTCAATTTGTCATTATTATTATTATTATTCCCTTGAATAGAGGAGACTATGAGAGCGAAACAAATGCTAGCAACCATGTCTCATGAGATAAGATCACCACTGTCTGGAGTTGTAAGCATGGCTGAAATTCTTTCCACCACAAAACTTGATAAGGAACAGAAAGGCCTTTTGGATGTCATGCTTTCCTCAGGAGATCTGGTTCTTCAACTCATAAATGACATACTTGATCTTTCGAAGGCTGAGTCAGGTCTGAAAAGTGAACACTTCTCCTATCTGATTTCTTATTTCCAAAATCTAAGCATGAGTGAAAGGTGTATGATGATTTCCAATTGATGACCATGTGTATATAGGAGTGATGAAGTTAGAGGCTACTAAATTCCGGCCAAGAGAAGTAGTAAAGCATGTGCTTCAGACAGCTGCAGCATCATTACAGAAGATATTAACCTTAGAAGGTCATGTGGCAGATGATGTACCTATTGAGGTGAGAACTTATGTAACATTGCATCAAGTCTTGCCTTCAACATATCCATGAAACAATAATGCTATACAACTTCTGTGTCCTTGTCACTTTTGCAGGTGATTGGAGACGTTTTAAGGATCCGCCAAATTCTCACAAATCTAATCAGGTACTATTAAAGTTCGCATTTTGCAACAACTCTCATGGATGATTTCTTGAGATATTCATGATTTTTTTTTCTCTTAATTATGCAGCAATGCAATCAAGTTTACCCATGAAGGCAAAGTAGGCATAAATCTTTATGTTGTGGCAGAGCCAAGTTTTGCAAAATCAGAAGAGAGTGGAGACAAGCCCAATGGGTCAGCGAATGGAGATACAGGAGGACAACCTCATTCAACTGAAACAACAGTGTGGATACGATGTGATGTATATGACACAGGAATTGGAATACCAGGTACCTTACAAAACCTATGATATTATAAAGAGACAAACACAGGAATTTGATATCTCCATATCCATTCATTCATCAAAAAGGTACTTACATTGCCCAAATTTTTTTTTGTAACAGAAAATGCAATATCTACTCTGTTTAAAAGGTATATGCAAGTCAGTGCAGACCACGCTCGAAAGTATGGTGGCACAGGGCTAGGACTAGCAATTTGCAAACAACTGGTAAAATTATATTTTTTTCACTTTTCCTTTTATATATATTTTGAATTTTTTGTGCTATCAGTTTAGCTCATGAATTATGTAAATGTTATTTTAGTAGGGACTAAAATAGCAGTAAATATATAACTTGAGGATTAAAATGTCAATTTACTCAATTTCTTAAGGGACCAAATTGAAAATAAAATAGCATCTTGATGGGCTTTTGTGCGAAATTGAAACAGGTTGAGTTAATGGGTGGTCGTCTTACCGTTTCCAGCAAAGAACACTGCGGCTCAACATTTACGTTCATACTTCCGTATAAGGTTTCCACTTCTTGTGACGATTCCGACGACTCCGACGAGCTCTCCGATGTGGAGAATAACGATGAAGAATCCGATGATGCCAACGAGGGTTTCTTCCAATTCCAACCTCGCACTTTGGGTTCTCTTTTCTCTTCCAACGGATCTACCCGAACCAAACAGTTATTACCCCACAAATTAGGGTTCACAACATCGCATAAATTAAATGGGTTCCCCAAGAATTCTTACTCATTCCCCTCTAACATCAGATCCCATGAGATATCAACAACTTCAACGGAAGATGCATCCTCCGTGACAACGACGGTAATCGACGCGCCAGAGATCTCTGAATCAGGAAGTTCATTGAGTCACAACCCAGAATCACAGAACGAGAATGCAGTTTGCAGAGATAAACAAATTCAAAATGGTAGTGTAAGTAGAGAAATTGGCGTTACAATAAATTCAAGCGAACCCCAGAAAACTTGTGGCATCCAAGACAAGGATGATAATAGTACCTTCCAATGTGTTACTAGCAATAGTACACCAGCAGTAAGCAAACCCACATTAGAGCCTAAGATTCTTCTCGTTGAAGATAACAAGATCAATGTCACGGTGGCTCAATCGATGATGAAGCGGTTAGGTCATAGCATAGATGTGGTTAATAATGGCGTGGAAGCTGTGCGTGCTGTTCAGCGCCGGAGTTATGGCCTCATTCTAATGGTACTTTCTGGAACCTTGGTGGATTGTTATCTTCTTTTCAAAATGTGAATAGTCAAATTTTCCTAGACTGATTATGGAAGAAGTGAAAATTTAAGAACCAAAATGAAATGAAAAATAATTCAGGGCTAAATTGCACTAAGACCCCTTGAGTTTTAAGTTAGGGGCAGAAAACACCTCTGAGTTTTAAAATTTGATAGATAGACCCCCTGAGTTTTCAATTGTGCTTAGTTAGAACCCCTGAGTTTTAAAACTTGACAGATAGACCCCTGAACTTTCAACTTTGCTCACTTAAGACCCCTAAATAACTTTATTTTTTAAAAAACTCAAGAGTGTTAAGTGAACAAAATTGAAAACTCAGGGGTCTATTTGTCAAGTTTTAAAACTCAGGGGTCCTAAGTGAGCACATTTTAAAACTTAGGGGGTGTATCTGTCAAGTTTTAAAACTCAGGGGTATTTTCTGCCCCTAACCTAAAACTCAGGGGATCTTAGTGCAATTTAGTCATAATTCAGGGATCAAAACGAAATTCACCTTTGATTCAGGGACCAAAATGAGGTTTTGACCAAATGTATATTAACCGCTAACTATATATGGTAACTTGCAAATTGCAGGATGTGTGCATGCCGGTAATGAATGGTCTTCAAGCAACAAAATTGATTCGCTCTTTTGAGGAAACTGGCAATTGGGATGCTGCAACGAAAGCTGGAATTGAGCCAAGTTTATCAGATTCAGATTTGCAGAAAACTCAATGTTCTGTACCTTCCACAAAGCGTATGCCCATTATCGCAGTAAGTACTTATCTAGAAGGCTACAAAATCCTTGACATTAGGATAATATTTAGAGTGGTTAATGATTATTTATGGGATGTTAATGCAGATGACAGCAAATGCTTTGTCTGAGAGTGCAGAAGAGTGCTACGCAAATGGTATGGACTCATTTGTGTCGAAACCTGTGACTTTCCAAAAGTTGAAGGAGTGTCTTGAACAATATTTACGGTGACATATCCTTGTAAATTCTACAGTCTGTATAAAAGAATAAGGGCCTAGGAAAGTTTTGTAATGAATGCAACTTGGTCTTCCATCTTTAGTGTTTAGTATCTTGAGTTGTATAGTTCTAAAATATTCTTCTCTGTCTTCCTTGTAATTTTATTTGTTTTCAAGGGAGAGCAGGAATCTTTTCAATATAGCTAGTCAGGGCTAATCGGCACTATTAGGGAATTTGCAAAAAGAAAAAAAAACACAGAATCATACAAAGCACAACGGTATCAACTCTTGCAAAAGTTCTGGTAATTTTTTACTAGCTTTTACTTTTAGTGAAAAACTACAGATGTTGCTTGGCAATATTGCAGTATAAAATTAAGTGAGCAGGCATGTGGCAGAAGCGGTAAAAATAATTTATTTTCAAGTTAAATGTCAACAAAAAAATGAGACTGCCCTAGATAGAATCGTGCCATCAATTTTATTTCATAGTTTTGTCCTAATAACTTTTTCTTTGTTTTGATCAGAATGCATCTTAGAAATTAATTTTGTTAATTGCTTGATAGGAGTTAAAAAGTTGGAAGAGAAAAAAAAATGTCATGAATTTCTATAAAATGGGAAGCCATGCATCCAGAAGTTTCAAATCTGTTCTATGACAAACTTTCACTGATAGTCCTAATACCTAAATGAACAATATCATTTAAATTTTTACTAGTGTCTGTTGAACTAAGATACATGGAAAATCATTTACTCTCTTATCTTGGCTTTCTTTTTGTATTGAAGTAGTTAGACTAGTAGCTAATGCTTAATGGAACGGCGAGCTGCTTCTAATCAGATCCCCTGGGACGCCTAACCCCGTGGAACCTGGTCAGGACATATTTGGTTGAAGTGTGCTCTTGGACTTGGAAGTTGAGCCTCATTTATATGATCACCAATTTTAATGGTAGTTTGGGAGATTTGGTGTGTGTTATTTTGGGAACTATATAACGTAGGGTCTTTCTGGTAGAAGACTTTGAACATGATCCAAATTCTTTTCCAGATAGAATCTTGGGAATCAAAACTCCTCAAGTGTTGCCTATTTCCTATAACGAAGAGAAATACGTGTATAATGAGAGCCGAGGATGAAGCCACCCCTGCAAGTAGGAATAGTCCTCGGAAGCTATCAAGATCAAGACTGTAGGAAGCATCTTCATCAGAGGCTGCCTGCACACAATGGGTCTCATTCTTGAACCATTTGTTTTCAATTGCCCTCATTATATCCGGATTATTCTGTGTCAGGTTTAATATAGCCCTTGAAACATCCCCTGCCAAAGGGGAGTTTTTTCTGAAAGCCTGCAAGTTCATTCATAATTCATTCAAATCAATTGAGTCATATGAAGTTGATCTGGAAGGACAGACATGTAGGAGAGGCAGTAAAACTTACAAAACCAAATCCTGGAGATTTATAAGTTGGTCCCATGGTGGTGTATTTGGAGCAATATCTAGCTTGCATAACTTTAAAATATGGGATTTCGTCAAAAGCGGCAGCGATCCCTCCGTTTCGGCTTCCAATTGTTAGAAGTTGATCACATTCTTGTGGAGAGTGGTAAGGTTGAAGCCTGGTTTCATCAAAGCCCATTTGTTTTAATATGTCAAAAGCGTAAGAACCAATCTGGTAGCCAACAGAGTCCCCACTTTGTATGAGTTGATTTACATCGGTCACAGTTGGTCGGAGCTGTTGAACAGTCAAAAGCGTTGTGAAGCTAGCAGTATAACTCTGAGTCAGTATGAGCACCACAAATACCCATATAATCACCACCACTCTTGCCAAGTTGCTATGGATTTTCTCCCCTGTCAGCAATTCAGTGATTATTTGTAATGAGAGACAGAGAGCAAGAAGAGAAGGAAACTAACTTACTTTGTGCAAAAACCATAGTTGAGAAGGAGAACCAAAAACTAGTGCCAAGTTGATGTGAGGGAGAACCCCTGAATTCTTCGTTGATTCGGTGTTCAAGCACCCAAACCACGAAAGCAATGAACACAAAGAAGCAGCCACTTGTGAGCCATAGTTGCCATGTCAAGGGTTTCAAGAAAATCCAGGCTTTTGTCTTGTTCTTCTCTTCTGTTGGCACTATAAATGTTGCTCCACTATCGGTGAACGGCAATGTGAAGTCTACATACTGGGACCTCTCGAACGAAATGGTTGTATCTCCCACCACTGCATCAATTTCCTGTGCAATCCAATCATAAAAATGGGCGTAAGCAGAAGCAGAATGTGACTTTTCTGTCAAAAGTAGGGGAGATATTGCATGCATGCGGTCCATGTTGAGATCTCCGATGAACTAATACCATGAATAATTATGACTAGTGATAGTAAAAGAAAACTTACCCCATGATAGGCTTGCTGGATCAAATAATCGTAGTAATTGTGGAGGTTGTCATACTCAAACACAATATTAGGACGGTCGATAGTGATAAATTCATAAGGAACGATGTAAGGTAATGCCTCCACTGCTGCCTTGAAAACGTCTATGCAGTAGCCACTGATAGTGGTTGTTTTAGTGTCAGAATCATAATTCGTTTCTACCAATTGAGTGAATCCATTTTTTGATATGAATGGACCTCCTACTCTTATCTTGCCATTTGGCGCTACATCCCATCCTTTGGGAGCAGTGGAAGAATCTCCTGGCCATATAATTGGCCCCAAACTAGCCTTCGATGCAGAATACTTGTTCACGTCTCTGTAGCTGCCAAGTTTTCTTTCCAATCCTTTCTGAGGTGTCCAAAATCCGACCACATTTTTCCCATCCCCAATTACATTAATTATTTGAAAACTTGTCGAGTTGATTTCTCCATTGACGCAGCTGAACTCCCCAGCAAGGCCTTTAAATGTCGTTTTGGCAAGCGCTTCCCTTAGCATTGGACCACTTTGAGACACCCCAACACCAAGAATATCAATACCTGTGGCATTGGTAGAACCACTTGTCCTTGGGGAGCTCATATTTGAAATCCCAGAAATCTCAACTGCTATGGCTAGTGCTGTTGCAGCATCATAAGCCCACAGACCCAAAACATTCATTCCACCTCCCATGATACTAGGATTCTGTCGTTGGAATTGTAATTTCCATCGAGCTTCAAAATCTTGCTGCTCTTGGGATCTTGGGAAATAGGTAGCCACACCTAAAACCCCTTGCATTGAATCGGTGAGTGAAGACTTAGTCCAATCAAATGGATTAGTCATAGAAGTGGTCATGATCCAAACATAGCCTTGGGTCATCATCCCAATGTCTCTTGCCTTGGTGAACACACGTGAACCCAGGACAGGTGGCATGTGCACAATGAACACCCTATTTGACATCATTCTTAAATTGTTAAGCTCTTGAATAATTTGTTGGTCGGTGGATGTGGGAGAAATTGCAATCTGATGTGGAACCTGTACATTTGCTTCTTGAAAGGCTTTAATCAAGGAAGGTATAACTTCCCCCGCATATAAGCCTTCTTCGTATATAGGTACCACTTGGGTCCATTCAAAAGCTTCAACAATTGCTGCAATGGCTGCTACTTGAGCTACATCGCTCTGCGCCACTCGGAAAAAATAAGGATTGGGAGGGTTTTGTAGAGAAGGACTCGTAGCTGAGAAGGATAGGATTGGAACCTGAGCTTTGTTACCAACATCAATAACAACGTTGGCCTGCCTCGAGTATTGTGGTCCTATGATGGCTTCCACCCCTGCATCTTTTATCAAATCTACCGCTGCATGCATGCATGAATTATTTATTATAAGTTCTTTCATTTGCCCTTGTTAGATATATATATATATATATATAGACTAAAATTCCATTTCGTTCCTTCAAGGATTTACTTTTTGCAAAAGATCCTTGGATGCCTCTAAGGTTTGGGGTCAGTTTCAAGGATAAGACTTTAGTCTATATATATAGAAAGAGAACTTTGTTACCTGCTGAAGCAGCTGAAATGACGAGTGTGTTGGAATACGTGATGTTGAGAAGAATCCTAGTTTTGTAGTGAGTGTGGGAAGCATAGAAGTCAGAGAGGGCCATATGGATGCAGCTCAAACCCAAATTGCCGATCCAAGTGTCTCCATCAACTATCACTCCAACATTTACAGGGACTGTGCTTGTATTTGGTCCCAAGGCCAAGCAAGTACCACACAGAGTGATCACACAGAAGATGATGGTTAAGCAACCCAGGAGTTTCATGGCATTCATGGATCAGCTAGCTAGCTGTGTTTGATCGTGCTTCAGCTTTTTGGGCTATAGGGAAGACCAAGACTTATATATCGTGTTAGATTTAATTGATGAACGAAATGAATAGGAAGAAAGGGAAGGGAGAAAAGTCTCAAATCTCAGAAACTACTCTTGATCAGGAAATAAGTCAAATAACTAATCAAATAGCTCGATCATCTGACTTTTATAACTAAAATTTCAATAAAAACATTTTTATTAGTACTTTTTTTTATAAAATTAATAAAAAAACATATTTCGATAAGGAAAAAATTTATATAATTTTTTTGTATATTTATCATAAGATTTTTTTTTCAATTATAAGACTTATTTGTTTTTTTTTTATTTTCTATATGATCAGTAGTCACCTAAAAATAATTTAAGGACCAAAATAAAATTTTGGCCAAAAGTTGAAGGAGTGTCTTGCACAATATTTACGGTGACATATCCTTGTAAATTCTACAGCGTGTATAAAAGAATAAGGGCCTAGGAAAGTTTTGTAATGAATGCAACTTGGTCTTCCATCTTTAGTGTTTAGTATCTTGAGTTGTATAGTTCTAAAATATTCTTCTCCGTCTCCCTTGTAATTTTATTAGTTCTCAGGGGAGAGCAGGAATCTTTTCAATATAGCTAGTCAGGGCTAATCGACACTATCATGGAATTTGGAAATATATGAATTCTGAACCTTGTTAATCAAAACAAATATATAAATTCTGCGTCAGAAAAAATCGATTGAAAAAGAATCATTTTCAACTGTAAGAATTTAATCAAGACGGGAGCAAAGTCAATGTTCTGCGTCTAAATATGACTGTACTAGAACCTAAATTTTATGACAGCTTGGAATATTTGTTCTCCAAGTTCAATGGAATTCAATTGTAAAGTCTAAACTAATATGCAAATGTAACCAAACAAAATATTTTTATTGAACTGTGACTTGATCAGGTCAACCATGTTGAATTTGAGTCGGCTTACGTTTAAACCAAAAAAATCTCAATAATTTCCTTGATGGAATTGTTATAAAAATCTTATTTTTCAAACAAGGGAGCCTTTTCTCCTTTAAATCACTCTTATATGGGGTGATCTGACATTTCCTTTTTTATTTTTGATTTTTATTAAAATGAAGTGGAGGGAGAGACAGATATATAAAATCATTTGCTTTATCTATTGTCTTTTTAGTAGAATTATTCTTTTCTTAAAAATGATCGATGGAAAAGCAAACCGTGTATTGATTGCTAATATATTTGAAGTAATGTTACAGAGAGTTCGAACTCTGAAACACTTTTCATTTTCTTTCTATTTTAATAAGTTAAATTGATTGATTTTTTGCTTTCTCATTTAATGAGTGAAATGCATAATTTTAAGTTAAGTGTAAAAGTAGGGAGTTTGAACTATCCAAATCATCACCCATATCAGACAAATTAAACATACAAATCTGATTAAGTGTTAGAGTTGGGGCTTAAACAATGAGTTGTTTACAGTGATTATATATATTACAACTTGTGAGTGCAGGAGGCACATTTTGAAACATGCTCATCTCATCTCTATTTCTTGAGGTACATGATGAGAGTTTGGAGAAATTGAAAAATTTGACTCCGATTGACTAAAAGGACTCGGTGGGCATTGAGTAGCAGCAGCACTAGGGGTACACTCTGTAGTACTTGTAGCAGCACCACCTTCACTTTTTCTGAAACCATGGGAGCTCATATCTTTCTGGTTAAATATTCTAAGCAACACTCTCATTTTTTTCCACATTGAAGTATGAGGATCATATTGCAACCAGACATGCCTGTGCTGATACAAAAACGTAGCAGCAAAAGTAAAGAGTGCTGAAACAGAAGCAACCCCTGCAATGAGGAATAGTCCCCAGAAGCTATCAAGGCTTAGATTTCTTGAAGCAACAGGTGTATCACTCCCTGCACAAGTACTTCTCTTGAACCATTCATTCTCAAGCCTCTTCATTTTTTCTCCTTGTGTCACATTTAGGATTGCCCTGGATATGTCTGCTACAATAGGAGACCCTCTAGGAAATGCCTGTACGTGCAATTAACAAGTTTAAGAGATCAGAATGCATTAATATTAGAGAGATAAATACACACAAGAACTCTCACATACATACATAGCCAAAGCCATCGGTTTTAAAACTTTCTGTGGAAACCGTGGTATACTTGGAGCAATATGTGCCTACAAACAGCTTCACATAGGGCATTTCATCAAAAGCAGCATCAATACCACCATTTGAAGTTCTTTTTGTGAAGAGTTCATCACAGTGTTCTGCAGAAGCAAATGGAATGAGTTGGGATTCTTGAAATCCCATGCCCTTGAGGATCCCATGAACAAAAGAATCTTTATGGTACCCCACATTCAACCTATTGCTGATTAACTCGTTCACACTTGTATAACTTGGACGCAGCTGCTCAACTGTTAGGAGAGAAGTCAAGCTTGCTGTGTAGCTTTGGACCAAAATTAGAACTACAAACACCCACATCATCACCACAAATCTAGCCCAGTTGCTCATTACTTTCTCCCCTGTAGAGCCAAACAAAAAAAAATATTTAATTTGTTTAAAAAAGAAAAAACTTATTTTTATTGTCCTTAAATTTATCTCAAAATTATCACTTAATCCCTAAATATTGAAAATATGCCTTTTTGATCCCTGATTTTCTTATAGACATCAACTATTTAGCCCTCATAGATAATGTTTCAAGGAATAAATAATTAATGTTTGTTAAGAAATCGAGGATAAAAAGAAAGTGTATTTCCTAATATCTAGGGACTAAATCACAGTTTTGAGACAAATTCAAGGACTTCATAAATAGATTTACTCTTTAAAAAACTAGACAGATAGGAACCCCATATCCTTACGATGGGCAAACACCATGATTGAGAAGGAAAACCATAAGCTGGTGCCAATCTGATGTGTTGGAGGCCCTCTAAAATTCTCATTAATTCGATGCTCAAGCACCCAAACCACAAATCCAACGAATATGAATGAAAAAGCTGTGGTTGCCCAAAGATCCCATGTCAATGGCTTTAAGAAAGCCCATGGACTCTTGCCCTTATTTTCTACCACTGGAACAATCATGATTCCACCAGATTCTGTGTATGGCATGGTGAAGTCCACATAATTCGACCTATTTGCAGTAATCGTGGCATCTCCAACAACAGCATCATATACCTGTCAATTCAAAAGTATTTGTATATATTATATTTTCTTTGGTTAATGAAATGGGAAGTGAGAGAAAGATTGAGAATTTTACCCCATTATATACTTGGCTGATAAGATCATTGTATGTGCCTGCACTCTCACCACTAGAATTTGCAAATGGGATGAATTCATATGGTAATGCATAAGGCAAAATTTCCAGCACAGCCTTGAATACATCTATGCTAAACCCAGTGACATCTGTTGTATTTGTGGTTGTATCATGAGACACCTTCACAAATTCTGTGAATCCCTTTTTCACTGGGACTCCTATTCTCATCTTTTTCCCATTTGTAGGAATATCCCATCCTTTTGGAACAGAGGAAGTGTCTCCTGGCCATATGATAGGTCCTAGATTGTTCCTAGAATTAGTAGAATATGTGTGACTTCTATTTCCCAAATCACGCACTTTTCTCACTATTCCACTTTCTGGTGTCCAAATTCCTACCCTTCTTTCTCCATTACCATTCACATTCACTATCTCAAATGTGGATGCTTCTAATTCCCCATCAACAACACTCATTTCTCCACTTAGCCCTCTGAATCTGGTTCTTGATAAGGCTTCACTCAGCTTCTCACCATTTCTTGACACCCCAAAACTCTCAAGATCTGTTAAATTTCTTGAGCTTGAAGCATTCATGTTCATTTCAAAGCCAGCTTTATGATTATTGGTGTGAGCCTTCTCAACAGCCATTGCTAATGCTATGGTAGCATCATAAGCCCAAAGTCCAAACACATTCAACTTAGTATCAACAAGTTTTGGATTGTCCTGCAAGAATCTTCTTCTCCATCTAAATTTAAAATCACGTAGTCTCTTTGTTCTAGGGACATGTGTCCTCACACCCAATACTCCTTGCATTGATTCTTTGACAGATGAATCTAAGGCACCCAAAAGATTAGCCAAACCATCTGTAACAATCCAAACATAACCTTTGTTCATCATACCGATCTGTTTGGCTATGGTGAAGAGACGAGAGCCAGGATTGTGAGTCATGTGCACAACAAACACTCTGGTTTGCATGGTCATCAATTTGTATAGCTCTTCTCTGATTTCATCATCAGAAGCTGAAGGAGAAATCAGAGATTGATATGGTATTCGAGCATTGGCTTGTTGAAGAGCGTTGATCAAGAAAGGTATGATTCCTTCTCCATAAGTGTTGTCTATTGAAATGGTTACTACTTGTTTCCATCCAAAAGCTTCAACGATTGCACTGATGGCATTCACTTGAGAGGAGTCACTTTGGGCGATTCGGAAAAAATAAGGACTTTTGAGAGATGAAAGAGAAGGACTCGTTGCTGAAAAGCTTAGGATGGGGACATGAGCTCTGTCTCCAAGACTGATCACGAAGTTGGATTCCATTGATGTTGTTGGCCCCATTATGGCTTCTACTTCCTCTCCTTTTATCAGATCTAAAGCTGTTCATATATATAATATCGTTAAAATCTGGGAATCAAAACTCTGTTTCACTTTGTGTATGAGATGAACATATATATATATATGCTTGCATTTACGTATTGTTATGAACAAGACTAGTCAACAAACCCTGAAGTCTGTTTTCATCTATATGAATCTAAAACAATGAATTGATGTTGTGGAAACAAATTAATGCAGATATAATAATGAGTAAACATAAAACTTGACACGAGTTTGATAACTTATTCCATGGAAATCTATTTCAAATAATTTAATTCTTAAAAGCCTGTGAAGTTAATATAATTTAAATGTTTAATCCTTTAAAACTTTACTATAGGTACTAATAGAAAGAAGAAATAAAGGAATGATGAACCTTGAGAAGCTGCAGTAAGAATGTGTGAGTGGAAATCCCTGAGGTGGAAGTGAAGCCTTGTGTTGAAATGAGAATGAGAGGAATAGAAATCAGAGGAAGCCATGTTGATGCAGCTCAACCACATGCTTGAATCTGTATTAGAAACATCAACCACAATTCCCACATTCACTAACGCAGCCTCATCAGTAGTATGGCTTTGTGAGTGCACCACGTATAATAACAATCTTAGAAGTAGTACAAACACATAATACAACATCATCATCATCCTCTTCATACCTTCAAATTTCATGTATTATTTCTTCATGTCTTACACAAACATAGCTAGCTCCCGCCGCATTTTATACTGCAATTTTCATGTTTCAACGGTCCACATACCAACTTACGACTTGTTTATTAATTATTATATTATTGTTCCCAGGAATCTTAATTTTTATTTTGATCATTCTCTTGAATACGCAATGAATAATAATAATTAAGGCTGGCTAACTGTCTTTTTCAACTTCATCGTCGTCATAGGCTGACTTGTGCTTGTTGCTTAATTAGCTAGGGATATTATTCAATGATATCATATAGAGATAAATCAATATTCATTGAAGAAAAATGTAAAAATAGAATTTTCTGCACAACACAGATTGCCCAAGAAATACACCTGAGTGGAATAAGTCCTTCAATTCGGTTTCGTTTCCGCTAAACAAATCAATTCTTATGTATATATATACTTTTTTTTGGCCATCTATGTATATATATACTTGATAGTTGATACTAACTACTTAATCATTAGAATTTATATTTTAATTTCTTAATTAATACTTACATTACGTTGGGTCTAATCGTTTTTCATGCTTCATGCTTTTATAATGTTGGGTAATCCTTCTGAGGGTCCAAAAAAGAAAATGTTGGGTCATCCCTCAGTCTTTGGAATTTGGAAATAAGACAGGTTTCAAGTGTTGGTTTACTTTTACCAAGTCCACGTAAATTTGGTCGTAATTATTAAATATCTCATTCGACCAAATACGAAACTCATATAATGTGCACTACTATTAGTACATATATTCTTGGCCCACAATAAAGAAAAAAATACATATTTTGGGGGATTATATTCGTAGGATAGCAACAGGAGTGGCTTATACCATACAAAGTTGGTAATAAATGTAAGGTAAAATTAATTTTTTTTTTAACTTTATATCAATTTTTAATTTTGCCTTTAATATTTTCTATAGTTAATTTTCTTTTCAAAATTTTATATGTTGGTCAATTTTAAGTTTTACTATCTTTCTTCAATAAATTAAATAATATACTTTATCTCAAACATTTAAAAAGAAATTAAAAATTAATATAAAATTTAAAGCACGTCTTCAAGACTTGGTTTGATTTTTCAATATACTAAATCAATTTATATATGGTTAACAAGTCTTCAAAATCAAAAGAAAAAAAAAAGTCTTCAAGATCTGGCCAAAAAGAAAAAACAAGTCTTCAAGATTTTTTTGTTTTGTTTTGTTTTTTTTTTGGGTGAGAACTGAGAAGTCTTCAAGATTTTGTTATAACCGCGTTTATATATACCTGTTCCCCAAATGACAAAACTGCCATACACATCAAAACAGTCCTCCCCAACTTATTCTTTTAATTTGATATTAAAGGAAACAACCCAAGCATACTCTCGTGGATTGTGATTTTTTTAAAAAAAGTATACTATTTATTCTTTTTTAAAAAAAGTTGAAAACCTACATAATTATTGGTTTCTTTAGGTCAATCATCATTCTTATATGAGAAGTGAGAAGTAATAGATGTAAGTTGTAACTGGTGGTAAGAAATTAATATAAGTTTGACCGTATATTTAGGATTGGAACCGAACACCTAATATTGATTTAGTTCTTTACTTTGCAACAGGGAATCAAACTTGGCCCATATTATTTTACTATTCAGGATTTTGTCCGCGTAACTGCACACTTCAAAATAATAGAAATCAAATTCAACCTAAGATATCTTTGAATTCATTATATATATATATATATATATTTAAATACAGTGTACATAAAATTCTCTATGGATAGAGACCAGCTAGAGTATGTATGTTACAGACTAAGCTAATTGTAAAATCAGGAATGTATTGCTTCTATTATTTTATGAGTTGCTTGAAGTTGAAGGGCCTAGTTACGTTGTGGAGTGCTACTACTAGTGGTGGTGCAGGCAGACTCTACATTTTGCACCATGTCTATTTCTGTGTGTTGAATTGCATCACCATAGTCTTCAGAAATCAATATTCCTTGCTCTCCATTACATGATTTCGAATCAGTTTGAGTAGTGTAAGGACTTGGAGGGCACTGTGTTATTAAGGAGACTTCATTAACTTCACAAAAACCATGACTACCAAAAGCTGCATCACTGGTCGTCTTATCTCGCACGCCACTTTTCTTCATCAAAGTGTGAGACTTGTCGTCTCTTTGGTCCAACATTCTCAATAATATCTGATTTTGTTTCCATATAGAAATGTTCCCATCATTGCGTAACCATATATGTCTGTACTGATAAAGGAATGTAGTGGCAAAGATAGTGAGTGCTAACACAGAAGCAACCCCTGCTATGAGAAACAAGCCCCAGAAGCTATCAAGGCCCAGACTGTTGGAAGAAACTGAGGCACCATATTCTGTACAACTTTGGTTCTTGAACCATGCGTTCTCAATTGTGTTCAGTTTATCTCCTTGGGTCACGTTTAGGATTGCCCTTGATATGTCAGCTACAAGAGGAGATCCTTTAGGAAACACCTGAAAAGCCACTAAAAAAAGAAACTCACTAAATCCACAAGTAATAAAGTATAGGCTAAAGTGTACTTTTGGTCCCATAACTTTGGCAAAGGTCTCAATTTGGTCCCATAACTTTTTTTGTTTCAATTTTAGTCACATAACTTTGGCAAAGGTTTCAATTTGGTCCCATAACTTTTTTTGTTGTAATTTTGGTCTCATAACTTCTGAAAACGTCACACCATTGGTCCCAAGTTGAAATGTTATAATTTGCTGCATAATGATCCTTTTTAAATCCACTTCACCCATATTTGCCACGTCATCATTCAACTTAGTATGTCAGATCATCTTTAACGGCAAATAATGGATGAAATCAATTTGGGACCAACGGTGAGACATTTTCAAAAGTTATGAGACCAAAATTGCAACAAAAAAAGTTATGAGACCAAATTAAGACCTTTGTCAAAGTTATGGGATCAAAAGTACACTTTAGCCTAAAGTATATATAGAGGCAAAAACAACGAAAACAAATTAAAGCAACTCACAAAGCCAAAGCCCCCAGTTTTAAACTGAGGGTCCACCATGGCATACTTGGAGCAGTAAGTTGCGAGGAAAAGTTTTACATAGGGAATTTCACCAAATGCAGTGGCAATGCCACCATTTGTGCTTCCTTTTGTGAGAAGGTCATTGCAACCTTCCCTTGTATCATAAAATCTGAATTGGTTATCTTGAACACCCAAATCCTTCAATATTCCTTGCTCAAAAGAACCTTTCTTGCAACCAACATTCAGCCTCTTGTTTATGAGTTGATTCACATCTGTAATTGTTGGGCTTAGGCGATCCACTGTTAACATTGACGTCAAACTAGCAGTATAGCTCTGGACAAGAATTAGAACCACAAAAATCCAGATGATTACTACAAATCTACCCAAGTTGCTCATCACTTTCTCTCCTGTAAAGTAAAACAAATACATTCATTATAATCAAATTCTAAAATTAAATGAGAACAGAGTACACTTCATATAGTATTGCTTACGATGGGCAGACACCATGGTAGAGAAAGAAAACCATAAGCTAGTACCAATCTGATAGGATGGAGGACCTCTGAAATTGTCGTTTATTCAGTGTTCAAGCACCCAAACGACAAATCCGATGAATATAAAGGAACAAGTGGCTGTCACCCAAAGCTCCCATGTTAATGGCTTTAGGAAGTCCCAAGCGTTCTGCTTTCTGTCGTGTTTCAATGGAACAATCATAGTCACCCCAGATTCTGTATAGGGCAATGTGAAATCAACGTAGTTTGATCTATTTGCTAAAATTGTTACATCCCCCACCACTGCATCAAAATTCTGTCAATCCAAAAATTACATTTTGTAAATATCTTGTCAGAGAGATAGATATTCATTCGGGTAGTGGAAGAAAAAAAAAAAAAAAGATAAATTATACTTTGGTACCCTATGGTTTTGTCATATTTCACTTTGGTACCCTGTAGTTTAAAAAGTGACACTTTGGTACCCACTCGGTGGTATTCTCCGTTAACAATTTGTTACCTTTGGGAGCTATTTTGTAATTTAACCATAACAATTTTTGCAAAAATTGCATATGTCCCCCAATATTTTCAGAAAATTACAAATAGGTCCCTGAATATATATTATCTTGGGACTAAAATGAAAACTATAAAAAAATTTGGACTATTTTGAAATTCTATCTTCTGTCCTATATTTTTCAAAAATTATGTTTTGACTCCAAAATTTTTTTATAGTTTTCATTTGAATCCCTGATAATATGTATCCAAGGACCTATTTGTAATTTTCTAAAAATATTGGGGTTCAATATGTAATTTTTTCAAAATTTTGTTATGGTTAAAATTACAAAATAACTCCAAAAGGTACCAAAGTGTTAACGGAGAATACCACAAGGTACCAAAGTGTCACTTTTTAAACCACATGGTACTAAAGTGAAATATGACCAAACTACGGGATACCAAAGTATAGTTTACCCAAAAAAAAAAAAAATAGGCAGGGGAGAGGAGGAGACAGAGAATTGCTTACCCCATAATAAACTTGACTTATCAGCTCATTGTATGTTCCTGCACTCTCACCATTGGGCTTTGCAAAAGGGATAAATTCATAGGGTAGGTCATAAGGCAACACTTCTAACACAGCTTTAAACACGTCTATGCAGAACCCAGTAACCTGTGTTGTATTGTTGATTGGGTCTCGTGTTACTTTCACGAATTCAGTATAATCTTTTCTCACTGGAACTCCTATCCTCATCTTTTTCCCATTTGCTGGAATGTCCCAACCCTTTGGAACAGAGTAGGTGTCCCCTGGCCATATAATGGGTACTACCAAGTTCTTTTTAGATACATCATACATGCTTGTGTTTGTTGAATTCAGATTCTTGACAAGTCCATTTTTTTGATGTCCAAAAACCTATTCTTTTCTCTCCATTACCAATCACATTGATTATCTCTAACGCGGATGCTTGCAATTTCCCACCAATCACATTGAAATCTCCACTCAAGCCTCTGATTTCAGTGTTTGATAACGTTTCACGCAGATGGTCACCATTCAGATTTCAGAGAAACTCCAAGGTTTTCAAGATCGGTAGTTAAGTTAGCTAAAGCATTGTTCTTCAGGAAGACAGGGTTGGTAGTCCCAGCTTTCTCAACAGCCATGGCTAATGCTGTGGTGGTATCATAAGCCCAAAGTCCAAAAATATTCAAATCTGTGTCAACATGGGTTGGATTGTCCTGTATGAATTTTCTTTTCCATCGAGCTTTAAACTCATGTAACTCTTTTGTTTTGGGGACATAGGCTCTCACACCCAGTACTCCATGCATTGATTCAATCACTGAGGAATTCAAAGAGGTTAATAGATTAGCCATACGACCCATTAAGATCCAAACATATCCTTGACTCATCATTCCAATTTGATGCGCTAGAGTGAAGAGCGTACAGCCAAGATCAAGAGACATATGAACAACAAACACTCTGGTTTGCATGGTCATCAACTTGTACAGCTCTTGTCTGATATCTTCATCAGTGGCTGAAGGTGAAATTGCACTGAGATAAGGGATGCGAATATCTGCTTGTTGAAGGGTATTGATTAAAAAGTGTATCACTCTTCCCCCATGGTCGTCGTCTACGTAAATGGGTACTACTGCTTTCCATCCAAAAGCTTGGACCATTGCGCTGATGGCATTCACTTGAGTTGAATCTCCGTTTGGTATGCTTTTGGGTATGTAAAGGAAAGGGTTTTACAAGGGAAAAATTGTAAGGGAAAGGAAAAGTAGTTGAGGGAATGTAAAGTAGGTAAAGATTGAAAGTGTTTGGTATAAAAAGGTATGGGAGGGAAAGTAAAATAGATATAGAAAAAAATGACAAAAATGTCCTTCCCACAACCACCACAAGACAGCCGCCGCCACCCACCACCGCCACCCACGGTGGCCGGCACCGCCGTTCACGGTGGTCGGCGACGCCGCCCACNAATTACCATACCAAACACATGAAAGTCTCGAAATTCGTGTAGTTTTACAATGTAAAACTCATTTCATGTGTAGCAAACGGAGCCTTAGTGAAAACTGGAAAAAATATGGGCTCTCAAAAGAAGGACTTATTGTTGAAAAGCTAAGGATGGGGACATGGGCTTTGTCTCCCAGACTGATCACAAAGTTTGCCTCCATTGATGTTGTTGGCCCTATTATGGCTTGCACTTGCTCTCCTTTTATCAGATCTGCAGCTGTTCATTGATAAGAAAAATTTAAACTTTAGAATCTTCTCTTCAGTTCAAATTACACTTTTAAATTTAATCTTATAAGTTTGGAGTGAATTTCAATCAAACTCTTTATCCATTTTTTTCTTTGTAAAATTTATCTTATATGTTCTATGATTTTCCTCTTTTCGATTTTAAACGACAGAAATATAACAAGGTCCAATGAAACATTATGGAAATATGTACCAATTTTGCAAAAATAAAAAAGTAAATTACACTTTGGTACCTTGTAGTTTGGTCATATTTCACTTTAATACCCTGTGGTTTAAAAAATGACACTTTAGTACCCTATGGTATTCTCCATTAACACTTTGGTACCCTTTGGAGCTATTTTGTAATTTTAACCATGACAAAATTTGCAAAAACTACATATTGACCTCGAAAATTTTTCAGAAAATTACAAATAGATCCCTGGATACATATTATCTAGGGACAAATGAAAACTTTAAAAAAAAATTGGGGTTAATATGTAATTTTTGCAAAATTTGTTATGGTTAAAATTACAAAATAGCTCCAAAAGATACCAAAGTGTTAATAGAGAATACCACAAGGTACAAAAGTGTCATTTTTTAAACCACATGGTACCAAAGTCAAATATGACCAAACCACAAGGTACCAAAGTGTAATTTACTCAAAAAAAAAAGGATAAATTAAACTTTGGTATCCTGTGGTTTGATCATATTTCCCCTTGGTTTAAAAAGTGACACTTTGGTACCCTGTGGTATTCTCCATTAACACTTTGGTACCCTGAACTTTAATTTCGTTAGAAAATTAACAGAAATTGGAATTTTTGGAATTACTTTGTAATATTAACCATGAGAAATTTTGTAAAAATTACATATTGACCTCTAATATTTTCATAAAATTACAAGAAAGTCCCTGGATATATAATCTAGGGACTAAACTGAAAACTATACAAAAAAAATTTGGGGTCAAAACATAATTTTTGGAAAACTTAGGACAGAAGTTAGAATGACAAAACAATCCCAAACTTTTTTTATAGTTTTCATTTTAGTCCTTAAATATATATCCAGAGACCTGTTTGTAATTTTTTAAAAATATTGGGGATCAATATGTAATTTTTTGCAAAATTTTTTATAGTTAGAATTACACAATAGCTCCAAAAATTACAATTTCCGTTAAATTTATAACGAAATTAAAGCTCATGATACCAAAGTGTTAACAGAGAATAGCACAGGGTACCAAAGCGTCACTTTTTAAACCACAGGGTACTAAAGTGAAATATGATGAAATCACATG
Organism: Chamaecrista fasciculata; assembly: GCA_003254925.1. Taxonomy (NCBI): domain Eukaryota; kingdom Viridiplantae; phylum Streptophyta; class Magnoliopsida; order Fabales; family Fabaceae; genus Chamaecrista; species Chamaecrista fasciculata. Next base: position 57,596 of record QANZ01019422.1, read on the forward strand.
ATACCAAAGTGTAATTTATCCAAAAAAAAATATAAAGGGTTGGATTTTAGTTCATCCAAAAACTATGAGACCAAAAGTGTAATTAAGCTTTTCTTTTATCATAAACATTGGTTACACTACACATGACAAAACAGTAAACACAGCGCAAACCAATCACAATACATTAAAATGTAGTCCAGCCCAAAAACAGCTATTACTGAAAATCCGACTCTCTGATCAAAAGCAGGTTGAGTGTGAGAGAAATATTAAAGGACAAGATGTGTAAATTAGGCAGAAGCAGAGAGAAGGAGAGAACCGTGAGAAGCTGCAGAAACGACATCTGTGTGAGAGTCTCTGATTCTGAAGACGATGGTGGTGTTGTGGTGAGGATGAGAGAGATAGAATTGTGAGAGAGCCATGTGGATGCAGCTTAAGCCAATCTTCCCTATACTTCCGTTAACATCAAGCACCACTCCCACTTTCACTGTGGCTCTTGTGTTACTTTGTGCCAGGTGATAATAGGCCCAATAACTTGGAGGCTCAGAGGACGCGGACCATTAGCAAGCAAAGCCCAACGAAGGGATCACCAAGGCGTGAACGCCAAATGGTCCTACGTCAGACAAGAACGCCAACAATAGGGCGTCTACGTGAAGACGAATAAGGAAACATGGCCAGATCAATCAGGAATCAATTAGAGGTCAATCAGGATTCCCCTGATTGATTCTCTCATTAATAGCGCCTTGCCCACTAAGGCATCCTCATAAGAAAGGAAAGTACGTGGGAGCCAAGGATCACAATCAGATCAGCTGAAGATCATAATCAGATCAGCCAAATCGGTTGAGATCACAATCAACCATTCAACCAAATATGGAAAGATCTCATCAGATCATCCTCCACCAGTATAAAAGGCAAGCCCTTCACCCTGGACAAAGGTACGCACTCTAGCTACTTTACAGAGATTATTGTGCTCAAACTCTTACTAACTTAAGCATCGGAGGTGAATCGTAGGGCCACCCCTGTGTAGGGCCACCCCTGTGTATTCATTAACTTGCAGGCGACTTCCGACCCAGAGTTGCTTCATCGAACCAGGTAAAGACCCCGGCCAAAACCTGGTTCATCACCAGGCCCACCTTCAAACTTTGAATTAAACACCAATACAAAAATATGAGCGCACAATCAAGTTTTGCATACTTCTTCTTCATGCTCTATACGTATATGAATATGATCCTGAACAAGACACGCAGTAATTGGATCAAGAAGAAGATAGGTGTGCCTTTTCAAGTCCAAATGCATAAGTCCTTCTTTATGGTCGTTTTGGAAACGGAATCATATATACTATTTGTTACACACGTCTAAACTAGGTGCACTGTGCACTATTTGCTCATTTTGTTTCTTTAATTCTTACACCTAAAGTTCACTTTATAATTTATATACAGAAATAAATATAACAAATTAATAAATGAATGGATGGAATGAATGAATGAATCAATAGTTCGGTTGCACTCGTGGCCTGACCAAATTAATATTTCGTTTTCTTTCCATCTTTTCAACGTAAGTTTCAATTTATTAGACTCCTGTTAATAAACATTTTCATGGATTGAGGACCACATGCTCGTCCCACACCACACGGAGGGAGAACATTCAAAATTTCAAATCTTCTTGTTTGACCGAAGGCTCAGTTAATCCTATTTGTTAGGGTTCTTTTTGTTTTTTTTAAAGTCTCACGATGGTGAGTTTAGAAAAAAGAGAGGATAAGGAAGTCTATAAATAGAAAGAAGTTTTTCACCTCATGGGCACCACAACTTACACAAGTATCCTAAAGGATGTATTATTGACGATGTTTTATAATTTTTTAGTGTAAAAATTACTGATAATGAAATTTGACACCGAACTACGTTAAAGTTTTATGTTTATTTTGCTGTTTCCTCTTCCTTTATTTGTTGCGTAAGTTGCACTCCTCCCATTCCAATTTCCAACTACGAACAAAGTTCCACAACCATCTCTGTGTTATATTCTAGGATACGAGACCCAAAATTTTATCAATGATTTCCAAACTAAGCAATTGGATTTAATCCAAGCCGTCAGTTTAGAGGCCTCGTAGCTCGTTTCAATTAAAAGTTTATTTTTAAGCAAAAATATTAATTGTGTCTCTAAATTTTACATCAACTGTCAATTTTATCCATAATACTAATAGTATGTAATGTAAAATTAGAAGATGAAATTCAAATCCTAATTCAGATTGAAAAACAAGATGCAGTTTGTTGTTAATTTATTAAAAAAAGTTAGTCAAATGATAAAATTTACCAAAATATAAAACATTAAGGACGAAATTGAAAAAAAAAAATTAGTAATAAAATTGACAGTTAAAATAAAATTTAAGGACAAAATTAATATTTTTGCCTGATTTTTAATTCACTTGTGTAACTATGAACCGTAAAGTATGAACAAAAAGGCGAAGACTTTCAAGTTTCAACGTTGAATAGAGGATGACGCGCAGCGTTTGGGTTAAAACTTAAAAGATTGGGGTTATGGGTAAATTAATCATTGCAACTCCAATATTGGGCTCTCTGAGTCTTACATATCGGGCTCTACAAGTCATATAATTTAAGCAAGGCACAGTCTCAGGCTTCAAGCCCATAACCCAATAACCCATACAGGAATTGCCTTTACGGGCTATCAGGCTGAGTTTGTAATGGAGAGCCCAATTTTATTCCTTTAGCCCCAATGGTCAACACTTCTGTTAAATTAGATTACGTTTGAATTGAGAATATATAATTATATATATATATATAATTATAATCTTATATATATATATATAATTATAATCTTGACGTTGTATATATATATATAATAATATATCGACGTTCTGAGAAGCATTATCTCAGTATCTGAACCTTTGGTGGTTGCATGAGCCTAACTTGTCCGAAAACAAATGGATCATATTAGATCCTTAATTCCTTACAAGTAACTCTTGTTGTGTGGCCAAATAATATATTAGTGACCAAGCAAATCTCTTTTATGAATAGCTTATTAGCATATATACTTATTTTGTACATATGACGGAGATTCTAAATACGATGGATACAATATTATATCTATATGGTCGATTTTGGAGGTTGAAACATATGAAAAGTGACAAGTCGCCTCCACAAGTTTTGGGGATAAATTGAAGTTACGTTGTCTCAAGATAGCATGCGTATATAGTCTGAAATTAATAATTTGGGAATTGACCATTCATCTATACCTAAGCCACATGAGATGCCAAATCATAATAATAAATACATATGGATTCTGCAACTTGGAAACAACAATGACACATGCATCATTAATTTTAGATACAGTGGGCGTCGCAGAAGAATTTCGAAAATATTTGTTTCTGATAGCTACAACTAATAGAATATAATCAATATCTCATCAGCAGCATATGTAGTAAACATTGACATACACAACCAAAATATATATATATATATATATATAGGATCCTTCAGGTGTGCATCTATTCCTACCTAGTTAATTCATAATCGTCCAGTGTATCAAAAATAATAATTCATAATCGTCCATAAAAAAACTAGATATATATATAAATATCAATCAAAAGTTTACTATATATCCATATATTTTAAAATTAGATATATAGAACTATTATTCAATCCAGATGCACAACTTACTGTGCTAATATATTCTTTAATTTAACTTTCAAATATTTAGAACACATGATGAAATGATCATCAAAATCCCCCAGAAGTGAAGATATTTTCCTTTCCTTTATTTGGATAAATGTCAGTAGATTTAGTGGAGAATAAACAGACAATTGTGGAAATGGAATAGTTTTGTAAAAATTAAAGAAAAAGAGCACATCCCACAGTGATTAGAATTTTCTGTTTGATTAATATATAGATTTGGCCTAGCAGCATGATTTAGTAGATCTGGCCCCAAGTATTTATCCACATATCTGATCAACTAAAATTCATGTGGGAAGAACCTCAAGTTGAAGTGCCTAGCTAGCTTCCTTATCTATAAGCATATATATCACAAAATAATTAATTAAGATATATATTAATTAGTGAAGCTGTACGTCAGAAATCCACCCAATTAATTAATTACTTGTGGATCAATCGGATTAACCAGCATTAACCTCCTGGGTTGCAACAGAAGATTCCAACACCAAATCTCTGAATAGTGCATGATTACTGATTAGATTACTTTGGACGCTAACTTTTTTTAAATTTTAATTGGAGCTAAATCAAGAATCGTTAGTGCTATATCCATATTTGATGCCCAGTGTCCACAACTCCTAGTTTTAAATACGTAAACGTCATTATCTATAGTACAAGATTCAATAATCCTATATATTATAAGATAATTAAATGAGGTCACACAAATTAAAGCTAGCTGCTAATTGCTGCCTATAGCTCCTGTTGATTTTGTTTAATTTGTGCGTTCCAAATAATATATTACGACAAATAATCACTATCTATTAATGATTGAGGATGTGAATAGAAACAAAGGTGCTGACGTTTCATCCACTATATATATATTTATAATTTTCAATGTATATAGTCACTTCTGCTTCAGCTGCAAGCCAAAAACTGAATCCTTTTGAAGAGTTTCTTTACCAGATCTGGCTTCAACTTGATTAATTCGTGAATTATATATGACCCCACACTCAAATTATGATGAAAACACACACATAAATAGCGCATATATATATATATACACATGATATTTGTAGTTGGGTGTTTTTATCTTTTACATCCACTAGTCCATAAAGTTGAACATTTAACATATATAGGAGTATTAGTACTGTATTACTACAATTCCTAGGTAGGGTGAATATATGTCTTAGATATTTAAGCTTATATGTGTACGTATATATGTGTGGGTTTGAATTTAATTATTTTAATTCTTTTAGTTAATGGAGCATTTTAGTAGCTTGCAAATGCACATATTAATTAATTAGGTGGTTTAGTGGTTAATGCATGATTAAGATCGAGCATCATTTAATAAATTACAATATAAGGGGGGACTGGCCCCATATAAAATAGGATGGAGCTAGCAAAATATATAGATCGAAAACGTCAAGTAAAATTAAACATGTAGAATCTGATGGCTTATGAGATGATGAGTGAGTATGAAGAAAGGTGACACTAAAAAAAAATTCGAAGAATTAAAGTTAGAGAAAGAATTTCAACTCAAGCCGGGTGGCTTGTGTATATATGTAATATAATGGGTAGAGAATATATTTTGACGTAATGCTTCAGAAGCAATGAAGCATCAAGGTGGACATTGCATGATGCCAACTGAAAAAGTAGCCACTCTTTNGATTAAGATCGAGCATCATTTAATAAATTACAATATAAGGGGGGACTGGCCCCATATAAAATAGGATGGAGCTAGCAAAATATATAGATCGAAAACGTCAAGTAAAATTAAACATTTAGAATCTGATGGCTTATGAGATGATGAGTGAGTATGAAGAAAGGTGACACTAAAAAAAAATTCGAAGAATTAAAGTTAGAGAAAGAATTTCAACTCAAGCCGGGTGGCTTGTGTATATATGTAATATAATGGGTAGAGAATATATTTTGACGTAATGCTTCAGAAGCAATGAAGCATCAAGGTGGACATTGCATGATGCCAACTGAAAAAGTAGCCACTCTTTGTCTTTGGATCCCAAACTCTTTATTTATTTCTCAGATTATATAGTTTTCGTATATATACATACGAATTGAACCAAACTAATCATAAAGTAGATAGAATTTGGAATCAGCTACGGGCGTCACAATTCACAAAGGACATAAAGTATGTTAGTTAAATTTTGTGTCCTAATTAATAAACTCAGAAGAAGATTTAGTTTATTAATTAACATGCCGTAGCTCGCATGAAACACACGCACGTACACACGTTTAAGCAAAAACTAAGTTTAATTAAACTAGAGTATAATACAAATATATGCTGACAAGACTCAACTATTGCACCCCCATAAATTTTTTTAAAAAAAAGAAGTAAAGATTATGTTCTCTAAGGATGAGGAGGAGGAAAACAGTTCGTACAGATTAATGACTTTAAAATATCATCACCTGCCTCAATAAATTAAATTTTATACGAAGCTGAAACGTGAGGAAAAATTATTTAAGTGAAACATCCAGAGAGAGCCTCTAGTCTAGCTAGTATCCAATTGGAGATGTAGAAATAAAAATATTGTAATTAATATGCTCTGTTAACATATATTATATATAGTACCCTTGCATTATTTCCAAAAGCTTTATAATTTATACAAGATGATTCTGACTAAATAAAAAGCGAGATTGATTCTGGATAAATTTGGTCTACAACACGAAAAGTAATGAATTTGTGCTAACTAATGCAGATATTTAGTATTATTGGATCCTCCTTTAATTTTATCCAGTTAAATTTGTATGTACAAGCTAAATTTAGTGAAAATCTACTTTTGATCTCTAAATTTATAGTTTTTAGTCCTTGAATTTGATTTAGAGGCCAAATTATTATTGATTGTGATATATAATTCAAGGTTCAAGTTCTATATCTCGATTTTTCAAATACGGACTAGTTGACTCTATCGATCTGTATATATTCAAGAATTATAAAGGAACTTTTCTTCTAAGTTTATTATGCATGATCCATCATTATTATTACCTAAACGCGCACCATAATAAATTATGTAAAAAAAAAATTAAGATACTTGGAAGCCAATATACACAGTTACACACGCTCACACTCACAACACCATATTAAGGGCCACAATTACAAGTTGATGGAACTGGAAAAGGATGTGTCTACTAGCTAGCTAGCAAATATAATTGACAAGAGAGGCTCATCCCTCATGTATATATATATATATTGTGTGTGTGTGTATATATAGATATAGCTAGGTAGCTAGGTTGGGGAGTGATAGAGCAGGTAAGGCACACAGGATGGTACGATGAGTCCTAGGATATGTGTACGTTAACGTTTGTCGTAGGAGACGATCTATAAAATGTGGGACACACGCACACATATACACAATTACACATTGGGAGTTGCACATTATTATCATTGTTTTGGTGCTCTAGCAATTAATCAAGTGATGTGTGGCCCCATATACATCCCTCATTCTAAGGCCCTCATCGATTGTTTTCTCTATGCATTCTGTATATATATATATATATATATATGGAGCTAATTAATTAATTAATCAAGATGATGGCTTCTCGTGTTTTATGGGTGAATCGTCTGGGACCATACATATATATATATAGCACCACCTGAACATTATCCCCACCCTATGATTATTAGGACTTCAGCACCCTGTGCCAGCGATTAATTACGATTATATATTTAATTTTCCCACTACTTCATGTTACAACAAAACAAAGAAAAGTGCATCAATCCTTGTCTTCATTTAGAATATTTAGCTGGTATCAAAAAAAAATTTAGAATATTTAGCAATAGTAGTGACATCACACCATTGTCCACAGTTGATACTTGATATATAGTCCATACACGACAAGGACAGACAAACTACTATATATATCTCATATAAGTGTAATGGAATAATGGACAAAATCTATATATAGATGAACATGCTCAACTATAATAATTTTACACTAAGATTGAGTTCGAGGGACTGTTTGGAAAGAAAAATATTTTTTATCCTCCAGCAGGGAAAACTCAAAATCCAAGTACCATTATTCTTAAGTAATTTTTTTAAAAAAAAATCTAGGAACAATTGTTTCTCAAAAAGTTTCATATACAGGTGGTGCTCCAAAGTCAACATTATTTTAATTCTTTTAAAAAGAATTTCTTTCCGTAGATGAAAATATAAGCCATTCGTATTATAATTATTAACGATACCGTTGAGTTTTAAACGTCATACATATACACCTAATACTAATAATATCCCTCTGGTTGGTTGCTTTCAGATCAGAACAATTTTAACAAAATTTTACTCGATAACAAATTAATGAAGACGTTTCCAAAAGAAGCATCTTTGCAAGAAAAGAGATTATTTATGTCGATGAATGTATTTCTTTCCCAGACAAAGCAATACAATTATTATTCATAGATCTGAACACGGAGCGACACAATCTACTTTTTCAAAAATGCCAAATATATCATGATTAATTAATTAATCCACATATTTAAAGCACAAATGGATGCATGGGTGCTTTTTTTCACTGTAAAAATAAATCATTTTTAAGTACAACGTTGTTAAAATTAAATAATATCAATTGTATAATATAGTATTTCGAATAAGATTATCTTTAATAAAGAAAATACATGTCAAAAATAAAATAAAAAAATAAGTTAAATTACACCAAAATTTCCTAAATTTTAGGTCATAAGCAAAAAGTACTCAAAGTCTCAAACTTTATAACTTGATAGATAAATTTTATGAGTTCTCAACTTTGTTCTCTTTAAATTTTAAAAATTGATAAATATATCCTCTCTATTTACAAATAGTTGACAGACATAATTTTTAAATTTTTTATTTCAATCATTTAATATTTTTAAATAGTCTCACTTTTATATGGAAATTAAATATGTTGGGCGGAAGCGCAACCTACACAAGAAATAAAGGAAGAGGAAACGGAGAAACTAACACAAATCTTTAACGTGGTTCGGTGCCTCAAGACCTACTCCACGGCCCCCTCTGGGACAAAATTCACTATTTGTAATTTTTGCACGGAAAAATTACAAACCCTCCTCAATACAATTTTTGAACGGAAAAATTGAAAACCCTCTCTCACAACTACCCAAACCCTTTCACACTCAAAGGCTAGTAGAAGTGATACAAAAAAAGATAGAAGCCCCACTCTCTATTTATAAGGCCCCCTCCCCCTCTCAAGTTTTGTACCCATCGATGTGGGACTTGGGAGAAATCCCAACAAATCCTCCCTTCACCCAAAGTCCTACATCATCTCACTCTATCAGAAAACTGACCTCTCTACATTCCCAACTTTCTGATCTCCTCCACTTCTGGAGCGATCACAAGAAGTCATCTGCAACATTGACTTCATTTGAAGAAGAAGCCATCTTTGTCTTGCCCCTCCTCTCCTTCAGGTTCTGCATGTCCTCCCTGAATTCTGGGCATTTCACCTGCTTGTGTCCCAACTTCCCACAATAATAGCACTCAACAGTGCTCGTGTCTCTCGGCCGAGTTCTTCTCTCAAGTTGGTCACCCTTCTTCTTCCTCTCTCTTTCAATATTCTCTGCAGCTAGTAAATGACTATCCCCGGAAGACTCTTCACCACCCATCATCCTCTGACTCTCCTTCATTGCCGTCATTGCCTCATCTAATTTCAATGTGCTCTTCCCTGCTAACATTGACTGCACTAGTGGCTTGAAGGATTTTGGTAATGAAGCTAACAGGAGCAACGCTTGCTCTTCATCCTTGATAGTCTCCCCTGCATTCAACAGTCTAGATACCAGCTCATTAAATTTATTAATGTGATCAATCACATTACCTCCCTCTTCCATCTTCAGTGAATACAAATCCATCTTCATCATCAATCGGTTGGTGAGCGTTTTTGACGCAAACTTGCTCTCCAACGTGTCCCACAAACTCTTCGGCGACGTCTCCTTTAACACTGTCACTTTAATCTGCGGGGCTAGAGCCAACCGAATTGTACTAACAGCTTTCTTTTGAATTGTATTCCACTCTTCATCTTTCATTCCACTTGGTTTTTCCTCACTCAATGCAGATTCAAGACCCTGTTGAACTAAATAATCCTGAATTGTGCATTGCCACAACATGAAATCCGTTCTCCCATCAAATAACGGAACTTCAAACTTCAAGGTCGCCATCATACAAACAGACAACCAATAACTAGCACCACAGAAGACAGACAGCCAATAACCAGCACCACAAGCAACCAACAACCACAAACAGTCTAACAGACAACCACTCCAAAATCCAGAAAACTAACTTCAAAACTGGAATTAAAATCAAAAGCTAGACTGAACCAACCTCTCTTGATGTTGCAGTGCCGGAACCTTCTGTTGACTGGCTGACCCACTTGCTCCTTCCTCTCCCTTCTTCCTCCCTGGACTTCAACCTCAGCTCTGATACCACTTGTTGGACGGAAGCGCAACCCACACAAGAAATAAAGGAAGAGGAAACGGAGAAACGAACACAAATCTTTAACGTGGTTCGGTACCTCAAGACCTACTCCACGGCCCTCTCTGGGATAAAATTCACTATTTGTAAATTTTTGCACGGAAAAAATACAAACCCTCCTCAATACAATTTTTGAACGGAAAAATTGAAAACCCTCTCTCACAACTACCCAAACCCTTTCACACTCAAAGACTAGTAGAAGTGATACAAAAAAAGATAGAAGCTCCACTCTCTATTTATAAGGCCCCCTCCCCCTCTCAAGTTTTGTACCCATCGACGTGGGACTTGGGAGAAATCCCAACAAAATAGTCTTAAATGAATAAAGTTAAAAATTTACAAAATTTATTTTTCTATCAAATTTCCATCATTGAAAATGGAAATTGGTCTTATGAAGACGATTCAACTACCATTATATTTATGGGTGGCCAACTGAATTTCACGAGTGTAGGGTGAGAAGTGCTTTGTGTCGATCGGCTGCCAGTGATTTTAATGCAAAGTAAAAGTCAGCAACAGGTTCATAGATACATACAAAGCTTCCATTTGACTTTTTTGTTTTTGCCAACTCCATTTGACTTATTATGTAGATAAAGATGAATATTAATTTAGGTAAATTTTGCTGGTTAAAACGAATCTGAACTCATTCTTAAACGAATTAATTAGTCGCTTCAATTCTCGTTGATCCAGTTTGTCCCCATAGATCCATTGACTTTATGGTTTAATTTCTATATATATTACTGCGCGCCGATATGTCTCGTCAAGCCACAATGTGGTACATATTTGAGCGTAGAGAAATTGATTATGGAATAATAAATAACAAGTTGATCTGTGTGATTTGGATGATGGGATATATATATGGATCCAAAGGGGAAACTAATTGATCGATGATTCGAATCGTTAAGCTTTAATTTATAGCAGTGCAGCAAGATGAAACAAAACTGTTAATCAAATGTATGATATCAATTGTCTCATGACGAAGATCTAAGTTTGGAGTTAAATCATAGTTGAACTATAGTATTTGGACGTCTTCTCTACTATGAATTAAGAAAATAAAACTGCGTCATTATTAACAGCTATAATTTTTGGTCTAATAATGAGTACTTAATCCTAATAGAAACAAATCAAAGAGTCGAATAACACAAATATCTGATGAAATGGAAATAAATATAAAAAAAGTGAAATTAAAGGTGAATAGCTTTGTTTGCATTTTGGCCACATTGGTTATTCTGTTTTATCCCCCGTTGATGATTGTGGTTACTTTCATTATACAAACATCTAATCATGCACACCCTAGTGCGCTTTCACTGTGACCTTGGATAGGGACCCAAGACCCCACACACCAATTGCAATTAACCTCTCTTTCTCTAGTAATTTCTAATTGGAATTGGATAGAGCTGTTTTTCTTATTCTCGCCAATGGAATTAATTAATTAATTAATTAATTAGTGTAAAATCATTACGTCATCGCCCAAGAAACATTCCTTTCTGGACGCATTATTAGTAGTGTAGTGATCCTAGTGGGAGAGGAGTTTTAGAATATTAATTAACAAATACAGGAAAAAGCAAAGCAAGATTATCAATTACTGTACAATTAATATTGTAATTATTATTAATTTTGTTCGAGGAAAAAGACCAAGTTGTCGCGATGTGACATCATCATGTTTCCATCTCTCTCCTTTCCTCCGTATTCCAATTCCCATTTGAGAAAATTAAAGTGCAGACACACACCTCACTACTCACATAACTCGTTGCGAAACAAACAAATAATAGAGTTTGTTATCATTTACGAGAGAATCAAAAGAAGTTACATAGTTGTGATTTGTGAAGCGAAATGGTTTATGGTGTGAGTAAGGAAGAAAGTATCTGAAAAGGGGACCCACAATCAAAACTGAAAGAAAAATAAAATAATTACAGATAGAAATTTAGGGTAAATGAAGAATATGCTCAGCGTACCAATGATTGTAACTGTGTGTGATATATATATTGGCCAAAGTCCTATTTTGGTCCCCCAGTTATGCTCCTTGTTCCAAATAGGTCCCCCAGTTATTTTTTGTTCCATATTGATCCCCAGTTATGCAAAACTTGAAAAAGTTGGTCCCTCTAACGTTTTCCATCCATTTTTCCGTTAAAAAAAGAGGAAAAATAAACTTTCATCCCCAAAAGTTTTATTTTCTTATATTAAGGTCCTTTTCTTTTTATAATAGGATCAAAACGTAAGAAAAGAAAGTAAATTAAGATTTTAAGTGAATTTACCCAAAAAATACAAAAAATCTCTCTCTCTCTCTCTCTCTCTCTCTCTCTCTCTCAACTCAAACCAGAAAAATGGAAACCGCCGAGACACACGACGATGACGACGAAGTCATTCACGCTTCCTCCGTCGCCGTCCTCTTCTTCCGACTTCGAGTTCTCCAGCTCCGCCGTCTCCCCCCGCAAATCCGCCTCCTCCTCCGCCGCCGACGACCTCTTCTACAACGGCCAGCTCTTACCTCTCCATCTCTCTCCTCGCATCAACATGCTCCGAACCCTCCTCTCCTCCTCCTCCTCCTCCTCCGCCGCACGCCACTCCTCTCCGACTTTCTTTTCTTACATTTTAACGGAAAAAAAAAGTTAAAAAAAAACACAAATATTCACACTAAAAATTAAAAGTAAAATAAGAAAATAAGCATGATGATTCACAGTTTCACACCTAAGCCAAGGCAAGACGGCACTCATCCGTTAGTATAAAACCAAAGTGGTAATCTTTACCCATTTTGGAGCTGCAGTTCCAACAATGAAACAGGGCCAAATCCGTGACCCATTTAGCTAAAAGCCAACAATTCAATTATTAATTTAAACCACTCTCTCTCTCTCTCTCTCTCTCTCTCTCTCTCTCTCTCTCTCTCTCTCTCTCNCTCTCTCTCTCTCTCTCTCACAAAAACTCATTATAAATACCCCTTTCCCTCTTCTTCATCCTCATCAACTTGCTCACCTCACCTTCTAGGCTTCTAATTACTTTTTCCTTCCCTCTCTTCTTAATTACTTCTCCTTCAACAAAACGTAACAAAAATGGCAACTATTTCTTCAATCCCTTACATTATTCACACTCACACTCACTCTCATCTCACTTCTCCTCCAACTACAGTTCCACCTGTCGCTTCCTCATTCGCTGCTCCTCAACGTTCTCCATGGCACTCTCCGGTACCTTATCTTTTTGGAGGCCTCGCCGCCATGCTTGGTCTCATCGCTTTCGCTCTCTTAATCTTAGCTTGCTCTTACTGGAAACTCTCCGGTCAATTTCAAAACCACCCTCAATCCCAAAACAGAGACTTGGAAAACGGTGAAAAACAGAGTGACTCTGTTTCCGACGACACTCTCAAAGTCTACGAGCCTAAGATTCTGGTCATTATGGCCGGAGATGATAACCCCACTTTCTTGGCCACCCCCGTTTGTTCAAAGTCGTCGTCTTTGGCTAACGGAATTCAGAAAGGTGAATCCGACGACGACGGTCATGGCGGCGCCGGCGATAACTCCGACAAACCCGACAAGGAGATGCAGGGGGACGAGGAAGTTCAAGTCACGATTGATCATCCTACACAAAACCCATGAAAAAGTTTACTGCTTTTTTAAACTTTGTTTCTTCTTCTGGTTCTTAGATTTTAGATTTCAAGCGAGAAGCAGAGAGAGTGTGAGTGTGACGATGTGGGTGACATTTGATTTCACATTTTTGTCTGTGTTTTCTCGCAATTCATGATTCGGGAAAGTGTAAATTTTTAGCTGAGATGAATTAGAATTAATATTATTGAGGACTTGTGTTTCAAATTATTCAATCTAAGGTTAACCAGATTTTTACAATGCTTGTGTGTCTAAAACTCTGATATTATTCCTCAAACAGAAGAGGAAGTGAGAGAAACCACTACTAGCTAGCACGCAGTTTTCACTATTCTGAACTTGTGGGAAAGTACACCGCTTGTTTCAGAAAAGCTTACGGGTAGACGAGTAACGACACGTACAGCAAGCAAGAAAGTAAAGTGTTTTGGAAATTTCAAAATACTAATTAATCAGTTAAAGAACCAAAGGTGGAGTAGGAAATAAGGAAGTTGTTAAATGTGAAATGTGATCGATACCAGAACGTCTAACTTAACGAGTTACAACATGTCATCATCATGTTAATGCACTCACGAATGATGCAGCAAATGTCCTAACAATATTTAAATAAATTAAAATTGATGAAGGAATTGGAAAGTAGCATATTCTTAGAAACAAAGTTTGACGGAAACGGAAACGGAATGCCTGTTTTCTGCAAAAATAAAATTTAAAGGCGAAGGAACGGCTCGGAGTTTTAGCATCAACACAGGCAACACGTGTTACATTTTGATTGGATCGGTATTACATTTTTAAAACTACAATATAATAACAATTAATTACTAGCACGGCGCAGGGGGTGGTTAATCACTTTATTATCCCTATGAGCCAGTCGACGAAGAAAGGAAAACTCTAAATTAATGTCATTAAAATGTTGTAAAGATCAATGTAAGACATCATTCTTTTATAATTGAGTATGAAAGAAAATGCAGAAGAAAACCCAAAAATAGCATAATACTCATAGATGAGAGTAATTGATATGTTATGAGCGTGCGCGCCTACCTAATACAGTGACAATAGACATGAGAACCAATGAATCGAGAGTTCCCTAAAGCCCAATGATGCTTATTCGTGTTTGTTATGGTACTGCGCACCACAAGGAATTTGTTTTTAATATTAAAACTAAAATTACATATATATGACATAATCAAACCACCCATCACTTTCTAATAAATTTAATATTATACATACAATGCCATATATACACATGTAAATATGTAATCTTCTTTCTAATAAGGTGACAATAATGAGTAACGAATATATACATATATGCTTATTTTGGCTTTTTTTCTTCTTCGTTATTCTACGTGTCCTCTATTCATTCATCTCTATCATTATGTGTACTTCAGGATTAGATGAAATACCAACTGCTCATAAAAGGGAACTTGCAATGATCCCCTACAATCCCTTCCACTACCTATATGATTTCAGAAAGCAAACCTGAATGAAGGAAAGTAAAAGCAGGCATCGAACAGG
This sequence comes from Chamaecrista fasciculata, assembly GCA_003254925.1. Taxonomy (NCBI): domain Eukaryota; kingdom Viridiplantae; phylum Streptophyta; class Magnoliopsida; order Fabales; family Fabaceae; genus Chamaecrista; species Chamaecrista fasciculata. The sequence continues at coordinate 72,788 of QANZ01019422.1, forward strand.
CAGAAAAAGAAGAGAAAAAAAAGGTGGGAATATATTATGTAGGAGCATTATTGCCTAAAACACATGGCATTAAGATGCAGAATGCATGTGGCAGAAGCACAAACAGAAGCGACGTTTTTATGCTTAAAATTGAACTGTATACTATAGAGTGTACTCTTTCGTAATTTCCCTGAATAGATTCCATAATTCCTCATTGGGGTAGCCTCGTACTAAATACAAGAATACACTTCCAATCAATTTGGCCAGGCCACTTATAATTCTACTCAACCTGCAAAATTAGGTGAAGAGTAAGCTAAAATGCCATTTGCTGATTTGCTCACACTCTGCTTTCCCTTTTTTGGTCAAAAGTCATGGGCTTATATATACCACACTCTAGTTTCATATTTCCTTCACTATCGCTATGGTGTAGGCCCAATTCATTAGCTTATTGTTGTTAAAGGGCCCGCAATGTGAACAAAGCCCAGTAATATACTCAGTTTTAATAAAGTCTAAGAATTTCTGAATCGACGAATGTGTTAATATTACAAGAGTTGCTTCACTTGTACGAGATTATTTTAGAATGACAATATGGGTTCGAGGGGATACAGTTGACCATATAGGAGCAGGTATATTTAAAATTCATGAGCAAATTAATATATATTTTTTTGTATATTGACAATTTCTTTCATAAATCTTTTACTTGGCGATCAAGGCCTTAATAATATACTTAATTACTGAACTTGTACCACTCTTTTTTTTTTTAATTTTATATATAATTTAAAGGTCAACTAACAGATGAAACTATATTTATATGTATGTTATGTGCACTATAAGATTGGGCTTACATTTCGATATACTTGGAGGTTTCATAATTTGCCTCCAAGGCTCCAATTATCAACATGCACATTTTCATTTTTTTATCTTCTTTATGTTTGCATTGCATGTCTTTTTCTTTTAATTTGTTTTTGCATTATTGTTGACTACCATTTAGACGGGACGATGATGATATATAACGCTTGGTTCTCTCTCGTACGTATAAGAGCAAAGAGAATTGCCTTTGCCGATAATACATAATTTCTGAGTCCCTCTATATATAGTTATTGGATAGGACTTAGGTCGTCTACATCAGTACATTCACCATACACAAATAGTTTCAGTGGTCAACTTTCACATGTTTGAGTTTTTGTTTCATACTAACATATACACATGCATTAATTCATTGAGCATGTGTTAAAGTGTGTGGTTTGATTATTTTCGACACTCTTGATGTTTTATTATATATGCTCTATTATTTTTGGTGGAAGTCTTGATAACATATACACACTCTTGATGTTTTTCACCTATTTTGAGAAAAAAATATGTTGAAAGTCATTTTCACATTTGCATGTTCAACTGAATTATATTATCAATTTTTATTGTACGTGAGGGAATAGTTATTTAATGCCTTTACTAGTGAGTTCTTTTACTCCTTTTTAATTAGGATTTTGTGGTGCTTTTAGTCCGCAATTTTTTTAAAAGAAAATCTAATTTTTAGCCTCTAAATTGGTCTTAAAATTATGATTTAATCTCTAAATTAAAAATATAAATTTTAATCCGTAATTTTTTTTACAAATATCAAATATTTAATTAGTATTCATAATGATTAAATAATTTATGTTTGTAAGAAAAAATAGAGACTACAAAAAACATTTTCACTATACAAAAGTTAAATTATAGTTTTGGGTTAAATTTAAGAATTAAAAATATTTTTTTCCTTGTAAAACCTTTATATAAGCAGACTACGTAATATTTTATTTTTGTCAATTTTTTTTTTATAAATCAAAGGTATCACATCTAGGAACAATGAATAATCCTTTCACTGTGAATCCTTCACTTAAAGATAAACAACTGACCACAAAATGCTTTTTATACCCAAAAGTGGGATTCAAACCCTCACCACTTGATTAAGGGATTAAGTACCACTTGGTTAAGGGAACAAATGAGGAACAACTAGGAATGTGATTTTTTGTCAATTGTTTTTGTTTCTTCTTTTGCTTACATTCACAACTGGGCCTTAATATTTGGACTTTGAACAAAATAGGCCAATTAATCAGTCCGTATATTATAAAGGACCTGCTAGAGAATCTGTTTTCGGATTTTATACATTTTTTGTTTTGTTGATGATACTAATCAATTTTTTATTGGATAGGGAATATTATCGAATCGCAACAACTGGATGGGATGATGGGAGATTAGGTGTGGGTGGACCATGTAATGTGGTAGCATTGAAGAAGTGACCATCTTTTTTTTTTATTTGATAATCACTTTTGTTGAAAGTCCATTTCTTGGACACCAAGGCGTGCATATAGCCACAAAGTTAAGCAGTCACTTTCTGTCCTTATTTTTTTGTATTAATAAATAAGTAAATAACAAAGGACACAAATCAACTCTAGAATAAACAATGAAGCTAATTTGTATTAAAGGGTCACCTTCCATTGCCATTTTGCCATTCTTCCTTGTACTAGATAACTCTAGTCTTGCTCATCATCATCATCATCATGAGTATTCATTAATTTTTATTTAGCTCTCTCTGCATATATATATATATATATAATTGATTTCTTTGTGTGTGTTTTAGTTATGATTGATGAAATGAGGATGATGAAGATCATAGTTAGGTTCGCTCGTCGTGCGTAAGAGCAAGAATTGCCTTGCCGACAAACCCCTTCCTATTTCTGAGTCCTCCCTCTATACTATATGTCTCTTTCTCTCATGCATAGTAATTATATATTTATATCTTTAACCTTTATATACTTTTTTCTCCTTTTGATGTTTTAATTTTTGTTAATATATATTATATATGATAACTAACTATTTTTACTTATCTTTTTTTTTTTTGGCCAAATAACTATTTTAACTTATCTATAAGAGAAAATTAAACTTTATACAATATTAATTATAAGTTACTATTCGCTTGCATTTTTTACATTTCATTCATTCATTGCATGACATAAACCATGGTAGGTTCGGCGCATACATTTGTTCTCTCCTTTTGGAAGATTAAGTTCTGATTTTGTTGGATTTCTTGCATCGAATTAATTTCCATTACTATATATGCCCATATATGTTCAAATAATCCAAACACTAAAAAGAGTAATCTTCTGGCAATTAAAATTGTCTTTCAGTTATTGAATTTCTAAATTTTAATGACAAAATTGCGATGGACAATCTACAGATGGTCACCTTTAGTACCTATCATGAGGTTGTTAGCTATTCATCTTAAGGTGATGACTCTCAACTTGTCATCACATAAGACCGTTATAATATTCTGTACAGAAAAACTCCAGAATAAATTTTCCAAAAGTATTTATTGCTTCTCTCATTTTGTTCTTATATTACTCTAAATTTTGTTTGATCAATGGACAAGCATTATAAAAATGGTTCTAACCATATTTTCTTTCAGGTTACTCAACCATCAACAATTCTTCGGGGAAAATCTTAAAGCATCAGTTAAATTACGCAATTAGAAGAAAACCAGTGTATGTTTACTCCTATAAATGTATGTTTTAACTTTTAACCAATTGCTTAGCGTTAAAACGGAACATTCTTCTGTATTAAAAAAGAAACTCTTGTAATCAAATTTGATTGGCCTAGTGGTCAAGCTCACTAGATCGCTTAAGTAAGATCAGGGATTTGAATCCTACCTTGTGTATGCAGCAACCAATTAGCCAGCGACAGATCCTTAAATGGAGCAACGATCCGCAGAGAATTAGTCTTTAGCCTGTAGGGCTTGGAATACCTTGGGAAATTTTTTTTAAAAAAAAAACTCCTTTGTTTGTTGCTGTTTTTTTTTTTTTTGTGAAAATAAGGATCTGTCTTTTTTCTTTTTCACCATATCGGCTTTTTTGTGTTGCACAAAAAAATGAAGCGGAATATATATATATATATAGACCCAGAAATCCCAAGTCCAATCCAATTTTGAAGGGCCCAACCTATGTGGCTCTCAACATCCAACAGAAAATCTCGAGTCCATGAGATCAACTTAAGTCAACAAAATCAGCCGAAAGTGACCAAATAAACAATAAAACAAATTGCTATTAAATTATATATTATTACACTTGACACAAACTATAATTCTCGTAGAACAGAATTAACTGACACTACGAAAACCGGAAGGACAATTGAAAGGGTAGGTAATGCGTCCCGAAAGAACAAAAATACAAAAAGAAAAAAGTGAGACCAACAACACATTTACAGCACCTTCAACTAAGGCCACACTCTTTACACATTGATCTTCTCCTAGCTACATTAACGACAATTATGGAATGGAAGCCACTGTAAGTAAGACACAAAGAAGACCACAGCGTCTACTAACTTTTATTATTACCTCCTTTTTTTGTGTTATTTCTACTCTTGCATGGATAGTGACGTGCAGGTGAATCACAAGCCAGAAAATATTATCTACCCTTGTACTGAAGGGTGGTTACCCTGAGGATGAGAAGCACCACAAGACGAAGCGCCTTGATTGTTCAAGAATCGAACAACCACACTAGTGATATTGTCAGCACTACCTCTCTGATATGCTTCCTGCGTCAGTCTCTTTGCTGCATCCTCTGCATCCTCAATAGGTTTAACCATTGCAACAGCTTCCTGATCAAACGTCATTTATTATAATAAGTATCAGAATCACAGAGTTGAGTCTTTCTTTCTTTTGTTCAAAGAAAAGTGTCTAGTGGTAGTAGGTTTCTAAACCCTAAATCAATGTGTATCACATCCATCATCATAGTTAGCCGACATGCATTACATATACAGAAAGAATAGACATTGATAATGTCAAGTATGCAAAAAGCTATCAAACTTGGACATATTTCTCAATTTGAACTAGTTTTTGGTCATCTGTTGGCGTAGGCAATCTTTTATTCACATTTTCTATATTTATAGATATTGAATTGACTTTGCTTTAAATGACACTATACACCCAAAAATAGGTGAAGAAAAGTGATCCTTATAGTAACCATGATGGAAACACACATCTACAGGAATGAAAAAGGAGGTAGAAACAAAGATCACTACAAACCTCATTTGAGACAACATCCCACAGCCCATCACTAGCCAATATAAGAAACTCAAGGGAACTGTCAACTTTTTCTTCCTGAAAGACCACAAGCATTTTTTTTAACTAAAATATACAGAGGACGTCATAAATAAGAGGAAAAAAAAGGCCATGAAAATTAGGTTTAAAGAAGTTCATGACAAGAAGAAAAAATAATATAAGTAGGGAGATATGTCTTCCACACAGAAACCTCGCATATAATATAGATTGTTACCAATTAGCCGCATTCCTCATCAAAAAGCTCTATAATGCCAATGTACACGACAAGGTTGATTGCCAAATTGGAATAAGGACATAAGATTAAGCTCCCCTTTGTACTATTTAAACAGTATAAGTTGTGGGAGTTTCAACACGCACACACACACATACTCCTATATATATAGTTAAAAGATCAAGCATGGCTATATGCATAATGCTTCATAGCATCATGTATCTTAGAATATTCTTCTTTCTACAGATCACTCATAAATTGTTTTAGAAAGTAAATTAATCAATGACTACGTTGAATAACGCATTCCACCATTATAGAAACACACCTTGATTTCTGGATCAGCAACAACATACTGCTTCAGTAGTTTATCACCAAATGCACGAGAAACAGCAAGAACACCACCAACTCTCCAAGTTCCTATGAATGTAAAGTTAAGTTTTCAGCAGTAATCTTTATTGAAAAAAAAAATAAAGTTTTCAGCAGTAATAAATTAGACAGAGCATTAAAATCAACCACAAGTTGACGTTACCAGCCCACATAACAAAGCCACCTGCATCTTCAATCCTTTGCCTCTCATCAGTTTGGTCTGGCTTATGATCTCGAGAAACAGCAATGGCTAGAGGAAACCACAAATGAAAATACCAAATAAAGCAACCATTCAACACAGTAAGTATGATAAGATATGGTCAGTAAAACCTTTAAGAAAATAGATGATATATATAACAATCACTCTTCGATCATTGTTTTCCACTTTATCTTAACCACTTGACAAGCTAATTATTTCTAAATTAACGAAATTTATGTTTGAATCATTAATTATTAGGTAAATTCCTTAAAACGAATTACTATAGCTAATTCTTAGAAAGTAGAGACATTATAACCGGACTGATGCAGTAAAGCATAGGGTTGGCATGATATAGAAACCTCCATAATCCTTAAATACTCTAAATTGTGCCTAAATCTATCATAAGACCCAAATCTATAGAAAACAAATAAGTAATACTATTATGATTTATGAATGTGTCTAAGAATGAATACATGTGCATATAAAGCTATTGGACTTACCTTCACCACCCCTGCATATAACAGCCCTGGAGTCCCCAACATTTGCAACAAGCAAACGGTCACCAACTAGGATGGCGGTGGAAGCAGTAGATCCAGCGTCTCTGTTTTGATTGTTCTCTGATTTCAGAAATTCAGAGTCGGTATGGTTATATGCATCCGCTGTGGTAAAAACACAGTTTGACCAAAACAGTTAATCTCAAGATTTCAAAACAAAGAAAAAAGTGAACAATACTATAATACTTTAACATGTAGACAACAAACCTATAGCTGATTTGGTGTCAGAAATAAATTTGGGGTGTCCGATTAAATTCTTAAAGAGGTTTTGCTTGACGTACTCAGCAGCCCGAACACCACCATGACCTGAGATTGTAATGAAAAAGAAACTTACAGCTGCATTTTACATCTCATAGTAGATAACTAATACTATCAAGCCTAATGTAATGGTTTAAATATATGAATCCAACTAACCAAAGACAAGTCCCACATACTTAAATTAAAGAAAAAACAATATTTAGTTTCTGATTCCATTCAAAGATTCAGACCACATTTGAAATTGCTAATATAAATTATAAGGATTAAAATAAAGTTCATGAAAATTGAGTTTAAGACGAGAAGGTATAAGCATTTAGATACTTTATCAAGTCCACTGAATGATTGATTAGATAGGGAACCTAGAGAAATTCCTTCATGTTGTGCAGAAAACAATACTACGTCACATTAACATTTTATGTAAGTGTCAAAGGAGAGAGCTCGACTACAGATAAATCCAAAATCTACTATGTATATATTTGTCTACATTTGAGAAAACACATTTGTAATTCTGAATCTGATAAGACTGAAAGTGGGCGCAAAATTAAATGAACTGTGTAAAAGCAAACTAGCATCTGCCCATATTAAGTTAAAAGAGTTAATTTTTTAATATTGTATAAGGAGGAAATATTAGGATAGATATAAACTTTTAAAAAACAATGATATTTCTTAATCCAGTTTTCTATGCTCTATAAGTGAAAATTTGGCATATTTTTCCATTAATTAATGTACCAATCCCCCATATTTTCATCTTAGAACAAGTACTGAGGGTACAATCAGATGAAGATGGGACAGAGTAGTATCTATACCATCAAAAACTCCAAAGAGGCCAACTATTTCTCCATCGACACCGTCAATTCTTGTCTCATAGAAATCTTCCATTGAAGATCTCTTACCAGCTGAGCTAGCATATCCATAGCTGAACTGGCCGTTCTGACTGTTGATTGAAACCACAAAAAAATTTGAATCAAAATCATTTAATGCAGACTCATTGCTGAATATTGTAATTCAAGGAAAATGTAAGAGTTTCAACTTCCAATCTGGAATCAAATTTCAAAGCTTTAATATACATACATTTCTGTAATCAGGGGATGAAAGAAACTGGTCATACATAGAACCCACAACTCATTGGAAGAAAAAAAAAATAAAGAAAATAGAAGAAAATTAGGCTATTTACTCAGTTAGAGTAGTCAACTCAAATGGCAGCTTTAGGATAAGATACAAATCCAACAGATATTCCCTCATGACGGAACAAAAACTAGCATCAAGAATACATGGCATAGCATAAACGAATATGATATGTAAGTCATAGGAATATAGAATACCAAGAAGATACAAATCCTAAAGAACAAGCTAAAAACCTGAACTAAATATGCTTTTAAGCACATAAAGGAATGAGAAGCATTAGATCATCAACAAAAGCCTTACAAAAGAATTTTATCACACGTTATCGGGTAGAACACATAATCCTAACCTATCTGTTTCATGTTTCTGAAAGTCATGCATGAATGGCTCGTAACAAAATTGTGAATAACGAAGTATCATAGAATATAACACCATGGATATACATGTTAAGAGTTCAATACCACCGCAGATGAGTTAATAACATGTTAAGGTTAAGCCAAACATAATGTTAATGGTTCCATCTCAACTCAATCCACCCCCCTCCCCTTTTTTTCTCTACCTAGTGTGAATAAGATCAATCAACAACAATAACAGGCGCTATCGAAAGCACCATTAGCAAAAGCATTTCACCCTATTTTAGATCTTAGAAAGGATCGATAGCTAGAACTTAACCTGAGGCCCCCGCCGCTTGCAGGTGCATTTTCAGCATGAACCTGGCTTGAAGAGGACAAAACCGAATTGAGATATCCCATATCAAAACCCTTGACCAATATGAGAGAACGAAGATACAGAACCAAAATTGCGTAGGTAGAGCTAATTGTAGCGCGCCAAATATTCAGAGTTATCATAAAACGAGCGGGGTAATTTCGAAATCACCAACTGTCACGTTTAACCTGCAACGAAAACCCAGAATGAAGAAATCGCAAATAATTTCTCAAAATTAAATGAATGGCACAGAAGATAAAACCCAGCACACAGATCTTCATATTACAGAAGGTTGTGAGTCCAAGGCTGGATAAGATTGGAATTAGGGATGAATTAGTCGAAAACAAGTGAAAGCGGACATTGATTGATTAAGAGAGAGAGAGAGAGAGAAAGTACCTGGAGGAGGGAAGAGAGAAGGAGAAATGCCATGAGAGAGAGAGAGAGAGAGAGAGAGAAGGAGAAAGAGAAAGTTGAGGACGTTAAAGGAGAAAATGACGAGAAGGGAGGGAGAATGGAAAACAGAGAGGATTCATTCTGTGCATAATCTTTTGGTTCAAGTCAGCTTATTGTTTGACATGTCAAATTCTATCTTTATTTAGATAATAGATAATAGATTTCTTGGTGTCTATGTTTAAGCTTCTTGCCCTCCAAAGGTAACAATGACTTTTATGTTATTATTCTTTTATTTTGTGGACTTTGGTGAAATTAAATTAAAATTAGTTTAGGGTGGGTTGTTCACAATTTCACGCTGATTTAATGATTCAACAAAAGGTGGGTTTTGATTGGCCAAAAAAAAAAACAAAAGGTGGGTTTTCTTTCCATGTAGTAAAACTAAAACTAGAATCTCCATCATACACGCGTCACAAGATGATGAGATAGGCTTAAGGTGGGACCCAGTCAATGAGAAGTTTGCAGTGTATGAGTATCCGTTAAACAAGTCATATTATTCGCTGCTGCTGACACCTATGTGCTTTTCATGGGTAAATTATAGTTTGGTACCCTTTAGTTTGACCCTATTTCACTTTGGTACCCTGTGGTATTCTCCATTAACACTTTGGTACCTTTGGAACTATTTTGTAATTTTAACTATAACAAATTTTATAAAAATTACATATTGACTCCAATTTTTTTAGAATTTTTCATTTTAGTCCCTAGATAATATGTATTTAGGGACTTATTTGTAATTTTTGAAAAAAAATTTAGGGTCAATATGTAATTTTTGCAAAATTTGTTATGGTTAAAATTAGGCCAAAGTGCGAATTTGGTCCTATAACTTTGCTCCAGTTCCCAAATCAGTCCTATAACTTTTTTTGTCTCGAATTTGGTCCTGTAACTTTGCTCCAGTTCCCAAATCAGTCCTACAACTTTTTTTGTCTCAGTTTTGGTCCCATATGTTTTGAAAACCTCCCACCATTAGTCCTCTGTCTATTTTAAATTACAGTTTAGTCTTGAAAACTTCAAGTCCCTTTCATTTTAGTCCCTAACTATCAAAATAAAAGTGAAAGAGCATTCCTAAAGATTCTCAAACCTTATATCTTGGTCCCTAATCCATGAATTCTTCATGAAATGGAATAGGAATGCAAAAACAACACAAATTAAAGCAAATGACAGAGGGACCAAAATTAAAAATGTAGAAAATTTTAAACCCACCGAAAAATGCCCCAAACTCACCAGAAAACGTACGAAAGTCGCTCAATTTTCACTAAAATCTCACTCAAGTAATCGCCCTCAAATGCTTTAAAAAAGAATTTTCGAAAATCCAAACTTTTGAGGAGGGATGTGATAGAAGAAATGTAAGGGATTTCAGAACTTCTCTTTCGGAATCACCAAATGTAAGGAATCTTCTATGACCTCCCACCTCAAAAGTTTGGATTTTCGAAAATTCTTTCTTAAAACATTTGAGGGCGATTATTTGAGTGAGATTTCAGTGAGAATTGGGGTTTTCAGATGAGTTTTTGAGTTTCTCGGCAATTTTTGTACGTTTTCCGGTGGGTTTTAAATTTTTTGCGTTTTCAATTTTGGTCCCTCTATCATTTGCTTTTAATTTGTGTGTGTTTTTTTTTTTTTTGCATTTCTCTTCAATTTCATGAAGAATTCATGGATTAGGGACCAAGATGTAAGGTTTGAGAATCTTTAGGGATGCTCTTTCACTTTCATTTTGATAGTCAGGGACTAAAGTGAAAGGGACTTGAAGTTTTCAGGACTAAATTGTAATTTAAAATAGACAGAGGACTAACGGTGGGAGGTTTTCAAAACATATGGGACCAAAACTGAGTCAAAAAAAGTTATAGGACTGATTTGGGAACTAGAGCAAAGTTATAGGACCAAATTCGAGACAAAAAAAGTTATAGGACTGATTTGAGAACTGGAGCAAAGTTATATGACCAAATTCGCACTTCAGCCTTAAAATTACAAAATAGCTTCAAAGGGTACTAAAGTGTTAATGGAGAATACCACAGGGTATCAAAGTGTCAGGTTTCAAACCATATGATACCAAAGTGAAATAGGGTCAAACTACAAGATACCAGTGTGTAATTTACCCTTTTTTTACTTTCCCCTCATCATTTCATAATTTGTCAAACTTCTGTTTTTTTTTAGCAAATAAAAGCCAGTAATAATTAGTGGCTTTCTATTTTCTATCTAATTTGTGAGAAAAAACAATAGATTTTCTTTTAGACAAAAGAGAAAAAAAAAACAGAAGACAGTAGACTTTGGTCAACTATTATTAATTTGTTTAGTGTTTTTTTTTTTTTACTTACCATTCATTCAAATTGCATATAGATGGGAGTCGTGGTGGCATATTCACGAATAACAATATTGAATTAGTGAATTGAACCCATGATCTAACTGATTTCTAAAATATTGACCGATGGTAATGGCAATCAAACAGATAATTACTTGAACGAAAACAATGAAGAATATTCATTTTAAACTACAAAGAGATACGAAGAAAAAGTGAGGGCTAAAAGCTAGAGAGCCATTTGGAAGTTGGTAGAGAAATCAAAGGGCAATGACAAAAAGGTGCAACATAACATATTTGAGAGGATGAAATCTTCCGTAAGCAATAATAATTCTTTTTATGATTTGGTAGCATTCGTGATAAACAATTCAATAAATGGCCTATTGGCCTTGATTTCTGCAAAGTGGCATCTTCCAAATAATTAGATTACCTTCATTAATTCAGCTCACGCTCAAAGCCGTATTTTTAAAACATTATTAAACATCAGGATTCAGGAGCATGGCTTCCTTTACATAGTTGACAATTAAATATATACAACATGAGCTTATTGAGAACCATGCATAATGTTTAATTAGTTTGTTAGCATGTAGAGCCAAAAAATGATTGAATATATTGGATTAAATATGCTATCATAGATTGCTTGATTTCTCATTAAGTCGAGTTCTCTCTCTCTCGTTTTTTCTCTGTTCTTATGCTTTTTTAATAATAAAAAATCTCTTAATCTCGTTCAAGAGTTAACTGAAAAGATTATATTTGTGTGTTTAAATTCCATCCTATATATAGTAGATCCTTCAGTGACAGTATGATAACAACATGAAAGTATCAAATATTCAAAAGAAGTAAGTAATAGTAAAACAGAACAAAATATGAAAAGGGAAAAAGTTCGCATTTTTAGCATTTAATTAATATTTAAGAAATAGAAAGCCATATATATCATTGTCGATTCTTGAGTTTATCTGGTTGGCGGTAACTGGTGATTACCCTGCTCCAAAGGAAACTAGTGCCATGGCAAGCTTGACATGTGGCAAACTCAAAATATTAATAAAAATATATTATTCAAACTAGTATTATCAACCACACACTTTTTTAATAATAATAATTATTATTATTACCATAATAAAACCGAAATATTGATCCACGTATAGAACAATCTTTTTTATCTTGATCAATAAGATTGCATATGTCAGATCGTTTTCTTATTTACTTTGGAAAAACCTGTATCATGAAAAGTTGTGGAAGTGGAAGGCTTTATATAGATAAAGGAAATGGAATTTGGATGCCAATGGCAATAATTCGTTGAATCATCTAAAGTAAACTACAATATCATTTTTAGTTCACATTTGTTTACACTCGTACGTATCTTTTCTACCCCAATCTGCAATTTGTGGCCACACGTACATTGCAGAATTAAAGTTGAAATAATATGTAGACTAAATTAACTATTTACTCGTTGGTAAGTAAATTAAAAAAATTATTATCTTATAAAATTTAAATCATTAACTTACTTTTGTTGCAAATTTGTGGAATACCGGCTTCCCTATCGTCCTTGTAAGCAATTCTGTTCATTCCCATGCATGATGCTTACTCACCACTTGGAAATGCAATATTCCTCGGGCTTTGATAATTTCATGTATTGGCTTTTGACGGGAAAGTTAGGTTGATTTGATTTGATCGGAGTTTAGGATTTTTTTTTAATAATGTCAAGTATTTTAAAATAAAAATGACGTGATACAAATATAATCCATCATAATTCATAATCTTTTTTTGGACTGAATTATTTAAAACAAAATTTGGAATATATATATTCTATAATCCGAAATAAGTTAAATCAAATTCTGTTGTGTCAAACTCACCCTCAACCTCAATGGCACACATGGATCTTAATATCTTATAGAGATGATATTAAACTGTTTTTTCTTTTGCAACGATCATATTAAACTTTAAAACAATGTTAGTGTGGATTAAACTTGGTCTGTTATACCCTACAATTTTGAGCGTTCATCTACTTAGTTCTTGGTGTACCTGGCCAAGTATCATCTCGTAGGCCTCGAAGCGACCCTTGACGCGATCAAGATTCATTTTGAGCTGTTCGAGGCGGCCCTTGACCCAGTCAAGCCCACGTCATGCACACAATGGGCAGCCGGTCTCCCTACGAACATCAATTCTTCCACGATGACCACACGCTCCACTTTTTTCGGATTTCCACCTCCTCCGCTATTGGAGATCGTGGATCTGGACATGGAGAGCTTTCTCCGGTCTCCACTATCTCCTACCGCTCTATAAATATCCTTGAAAGTCATTGGTCTAAGGTTAGCTACTATATATCTGAACTCTTAACTCTCTTACTCTCGCCTCAAATCTATTATAACTTGAGCGTCAGAGTGTTCTTTACAGGCCCCCCTATGAAGTCTTTGTAGGTTCAATCTACTTTGCTCTGTGCTCCAATAGCCCTTCCGTTGAACTAGGTAAACTTGGTTACTTTTAGTTTATCAGTCTGCTATCTTTTAGTTAGATTATACAATTAGTCTCATCTCACATTTTATAAAGATATGAGACCAATTCTATAATCTAACCAAAAGATATGAGATAAAAAATGCAATAAAAAAAGATACTAGACCAAATTTAGACCTAAGAAAAAAATATGAGACTATAAGTGCAACAAAAAAATATAAGACCAAATTGAGACATGAACAAAAGATATATACTAAAATAGACTTTCACCCTATTTTTTTTAATACTTATTCATCTGAAAATACTTGGAGATAATCAATTAATCACGCATCTTCATCTCATAATTTTTTTCCCAATAAAAAAAAATAGGCTAAAATGCACTTTTGGTCCCATAACTTTGGCAAAGGTTTCAATTTGGTCCTATAACTTTTTTTGTTGCAATTTTGGTCCCATAACTTTGGCAAAGGTCTCAATTTGGTCACATAACTTTTTTTGTTGCAATTTTGGTCCCATAACTTCTAAAAACGTCTCACCATTAGTCCCAAGTTGATTTCCATTCGTCCCACAACTTCACCCATATTTGCCACATCATCATCCAACTCAATATGTCAAATCATTTTTAGCGGTAGATAATGGATGGAAATCAGTATTGGGACCAAAGGTGAGATGTTTTCAAAAGTTATGGGACCAAAATTGCAACAAAAAAAGTTATGGGACCAAATTGAGACCTTTGCCAAAGTTATGGGACCAAAATTGCAACAAAAAAAGTTATGGGACCAAATTAAAACCTTTACCAAAGTTATGGGACCAAAAGTGCACTTTAACCAAAAAATTAAGATTGAATTAGGCCTGGTCATACAGCCATTTCACCCTACATAGCTCAATCTGGTTTCCTTGCGTTGTTGGTGGCATTCACAATGGCGATCGGGCGTTTCACAACGTTGCGGCCATGGTACTCCTACTCCGACACTGTCACTTTCTGTGTGCTCATTCTAATTGCAGCTCATGTCCTCGCCTTGGTACTCCTCGATTCTGTTTCCTCTCTAATTTCAATTCTTTTTTTCATGCATATGTATGGCTTTTTAATAAATCCCTAATTTCTCTTTCCCCTTTTTCTGCAGGTATACGCGCTTTACAGATTAGGGACCGAGAAACAGCCCCAAAGGAAGAAGGTTCACTGACGAATGCGATCATCGAGGTTGGTGAACCTCAATTCATCTTGTAGGGATTTTTTATTTTTGCTTACAATTTCAAGCACTGCAAATTAACTGGTTTAAAGTTTAGATCAACACTGACCAGTTTTCTTGTGTTGTCTGATCATATGAGGGCAGGCTTTTAATTCGCCAAATTTGTTGATTAATAATTGGGCTTTCCAAAGCTCTTATCTGAGTCTATTTTGTTATGTATCTCTTCTTTTGTTGGTGAAAGTAGTAGTTGGAAGCAATTTATTTCCCTTTTATCCTGTGCATCTTCCGCGTCAGGTGTGTGGGAATGGAATAAGTCCTTACACAATCTTACAGCGTAAAATTGAAGTGATGTAAACACAAGAAAAGAAAGGGAAGAATTTGGATTCTCCTTATCACTCTTTAACATTAAGACATAGGATACGTGAGAAAAGTGAGGTTCACTATTCAACTGGGCTCAAAGAAATAAAAAGAATCCATTTCAAGTGGGTACACTTTAGGGGTCCCATTTATATTCTCCTTTCTTCAACTTTACCCTCTAGAATGTTTTTATTATTTTGTGTTTACTTCTGCTTTGTAAGCTTGCATAAAGTGCATATAGTATGTGAATTTTGTGAGGACAGAATTGAGATTACCAGCTCCGAAATAATGAATTGAACAGTCCTAGCCCACATTTTGTTCACTTCTTAACTGTTTGGTAAAAGGATTTTTGGCCAGATCTTTCACTAAAGTGTCCATCTGTAAGTGTTTCTTCCCCTCTGTCTTTATAATATTAAAATAGAATAATTCTACAAGAATTCTACCTCTCAGTAGGTTAATTTCGTTTAAAATCACGTGCACTTTGATTTCGTTATCTTGATAATTAAAATTTTAGAAGGGGAATGAGAAAGGTCAACATCTTAGAAGGTATAGCTCTGCATAAAAATACACCATAACGTAATTAAGTAACTAATGCCTTATAAAAACTGACAAGTAAGAGGAAATTGTAATTGGTTGCCTGGAATTACGTTCTGTTTGAATGAACATGTTGGGAGAGAAGAGTTGACTCAGATAAAGTTGCTAAGCTGATGTATTCGACGCTTTTAGGTTTGCGTGATAACTGATAATCTAATGCATTGGAGCAGTAAAGTTGCTTAAATTGCATCTCTTCTCTCTGAGATGGGAGTTATTATAGTTATTATTCATATACCAAGACGAGAATGTGTACATGTGAAAGTCACTAGACACGTTCCTCGGATGAAAGCGAAATCACAATTCGTATTGGCAGATTGTGACTTGTGAGCTAGCATACCAGGCTAAAGTTTTGTTTTTGGCAGATTGTAAGCATACCAGATAAGTTTTGTTTTTGGTATACAGTAATTTCTTATATTTAAAAGAAGGAAAATTATCATTGAAGACACAGATTAAACGATTTGATTGACAAAGGATCTCAGTACTGAAAAGAAATACAGGTCCCTTTTCGCTTCATTTAGGATTTATATTCAAGCTTCAAGGTTGGGTTGGATCTGGTAATTGTGTGCAATTTTTTTGGGGGAGTTTCGAAAATCTACTATTTCTGTATTGATCTTTTGGTGCTATTGGAGGCTGTATGCTGGAAACTATGAAATAAAAGGTGGCGACAGTACTCATCAATGTTGTGACTGTATGGTAACCTTATTATAACGAGCATGTGATAGAGCTATGGATGTTCCCTAAATTGTTGAAACGTGAGTTGTAAATGTTTCCATATAAAGTTGGTGGATTATTAGTTGTTAATGATCAGGGTTATTAATTTCTGCCTTGTAAGCATGCATTGCATGAAGTAACCGGATATCTCCAGAGCAAATGCTTCATAAAACTAGTACCCAACTTGATTTATATACGCATTTGCACTAATGGATGTAAGATCATCATTGTGATTACACTTTTCTTGCCCTGTTGCTGTTGGATAGCATTTGTGTAAACACTTTTTGAGACATAGGGCAAGACTGCAAGACAGAGTGAAAATATATTCAACAGGCAAACAAGTGAGTAAAAATATAGGTAAAAATGCGATAGCCCAAAGCCATTTACACGTCACTCACACTGTTAATTTGCTAGTTTGCCAAGAATAATAAGCTGATATACTTTCCAGGTTTTCATTTCAAGTGACAGACTCCGCAAATATGCTTATGATTTATTCTATTGTTGTGTGGGCACTCGACATAATAATAAGAAGAATGAGAAAACAAAGAAAGAAAGTAAAGGTGGAACAATGTTGAAGGGGGAAAAAATGAAGATTCTTGTGTCTTGACTTTGTCGTTAATAGTAGGCTCAACGCAACCGGCAAGCGCGCAAGCAAGCACAAAGCGACGCGTGGGTTTGAGCTATAAACTCTGAGCAAGGGATAATTAACGCGTGTACTGTGCTTATCCCTCACCTTCCGTCATTGTCATCATACGTGTCGCCTCCTAATAACCTAATATCTTCCAATTTGCAAATGTGAATCTCAACTTCCACCGTCATTCGCATTTCCCACCCCTCAACTAAGTCAACCATTACGATTCTATCAAGTGTTAGATAATAATTACTTGTAATCAATATGGCTCCACGTGATTACTTGTAATCCTCTTAATGTCTAGGGGTGTGAGATAATAATTATTAGTCAATTTCTCTACGTACTTTTGTAATTCTTCCTCCTTTATACTTATTTCATCACTTCAACGAATTATTGAACCTCCAAAATACCTCATTCTAAAGAAGAAAATATCATACTCGCATCCAAATCTCTTGCGAATTTATGCTCATGTTGATAATTTTCGACTCTAAAACTAAGCCAATCATTGAAATTTATTTTACTTTAATTTGCATTCTAATTTGTTATGAAAGACAAAAATATATTGTTAGCTTTAATTTTCTTTCGCATATTTTGGTTAATGGTGGAAAAGACTAGAGTTTCTAAATTGGGCCGACCTTTGTGGCCTATCTAGAAAAGAAGGGGCTTCAGGCTTCTAGTAGTTCGCTTTGCAGTCAAGTTTAACTTTCTCTTTTGACCAAAAACAAAAAAAACTTTGGCCTTTCTCCTTTTATTTTTTTTTGTTTTGTTTGGTTTTCTTCTTCTCAGTCCCTTCGGTTCCTTTACCATACACAGAGTACACCAAACCTGACCCTTAAGACACTTCTTTTTTTAGTGTTTGACCGATTATGCCGCAAGCACTCCTTTAAGAATTAAGACACTCCCCCTTCTTTTGCTGTGTAGACGTCGTCAGATCATCATCATCATAATATTACATTACCATTCCATTCCATTTATGTGTCCCATCCCCAATAACAACGGTCGCCGGAGCTCCGGCACCGATTCCGCCTCTGTACTTCCCTTCATTTCCGGTGATTCCGCCTCCTCCCCCGATTGGGTTTCCGAGGCCATCAATGGTGGATCTCTACGCCACGTCGACCTCCACACCGGAACCAATGGTTGGGCCACACCTCCCGGCCACGTCTTCTCTCTCCGTTCCCAAAACTACTTCTCCGACCGTCAAAAATCCCCCGGCGGCGACTACCTTCTTTCCCCCACCGGCACCGACTGGCTCAAATCCACCACTAAACTCGACCACGTTCTCGCCCGACCCGATAATCGCGTGCTCCACGCTCTCCGTAAAGCCCAAGCCCGAGGCGAATCCCTTAAGACCTTCATTTTCGCTGTGAATCTCCAATTTCCCGGTAAGGACCAACACAGTGCTGTCTACTATTTCTCAACGGAGGATCCTATTCCGACCGGTTCGCTTCTTCACCGGTTCATCAACGGCGACGACGCGTTCAGGAATTCGCGCCTGAAATTGGTGAACCGGATCGAGAAGGGACCGTGGATTATGAAGAAGGCGGTGGGAAATCACAGTGCGTGCTTGATAGGGAAGGCATTAACCTGTAAATACTACAGAGGACCGAATTATTTGGAGCTAGATGTTGATATTGGAAGCTCGGCGATCGCGAATGCTATTGTCCGTCTCGCATTGGGATGCGTGACGAGTCTGAGCATCGATATGGGGTTTCTGGTGGAAGCGCAGACGGAGGATGAGTTGCCGGAGAAATTGATCGGTGCTGTTAGGGTTTGCCAGATGGAAATGTCGTCGGCGACCGTCGTCGATGGACAAATCGCACCGCCATTGACGACGCAAGGGATAGGGTTGGCCAAGGTTAATAGTAATAATAATCATCATCTTCATCATCATCAATCTGGTGATGATAGCAGAGCAGTGAATGGATCGTTATTGGTAAATTGATTTTAAACATTTGCTTTCAGAGAAATAATAGAGACTTATATCGTTCAAATTTGGAATTCCGTCGTTGGAATTGTATTCTGTTTAATTTTTTTGTTCCAATTCTTTGATCAGTTTGTTTAATAAAGAATGTCAGTGTTTAAGCTCAAATTAGAAATTATATTAGAATACAAAATTACCAATAACCAGCTCGATGACTTCCATCTGTTCGGAGAGATTCTAACATTACGTATTTATATATGATCTATTCTGTATAGATTTTTTTTTTGGTTGCCCAGATGTAGCTAACAAGTAAGAAGATTAGGTGATCTATGTTTTGTGACTGCAGAAACAAACAAGGGTAAATTTCACTTCATTCAAATGAAAGTTATATTTGTCATGTTGAGGTAGTGATTTGTTTTGTTATCTGATACATCACTATTTGGGCGTACGCCTAAACGGCCCTCGCACCGGGCCTCTTCTCCCCTCCGCACCTTGCGAGGCGCCCTCAAGTCAGTCGGGCGCCCTAAACTCACTTAGGGGCGCTCATGGTCCATCCTGGGTCCTGGCGCCCGTACCCCAAATGACACGTGGCCACCCACGACTACCCCGCTCCGCAATCCACGCTACGGGAGATCGTGGGTTACTGGCTCGTTCATACCCACGATCTCCAGCTTCTAGGCGCCCGCCTGGAAACACAACACGCAATCTCCCACGATTGCCTTGCTCCGCAAATCTCGGTCTCCACCATCTTCGCTGGTGGAGATCGTGCCCAGAACGTGGTCCGCCCCGTGCGCTGACCACCTCTCTCCTCCCTGCTCTATAAATAGAGCCCATTTCACCAGTTCAAGGTTGGCTACTTCTTACACTCTAAAACTCTCTTACTCTCTGATTGTTCTCTTACTAACTTGAGCGTCGGAGTACACTTCGCAGGGCCCCCCTGTGAAGCTTTTGCAGGTCTTTGCTCAAGTCTTGGCTCTTGCAGCCCTCTCCGGTGAACTAGGTAAGTGCCAGTCATTTTCCAGTTTATCATTATCCATTAAAAAATAAATGAAAGTTAAAACGATTTATAATTTTATTGTTAAAGTACGTTTTACTTGTATTTTTATAATCTTGTGAGCCTACTATTTTTGTCAAAATTAAGCTAGTATTTTGAATAAAAAATATTTGATTAATCTTAACAATAGTTTCTTAATATTAAAGATATAACCAAACAAAAATGTTGAATTACGTAAAATATTTTAATGAGTTAAACTATCTTTAAAAGAAATCTTTGCACTGTGCAAGTTCGTTAACCGTTATACTTATCTGTTATTTTGAAGTATCCGTTGTGGTTGGTGTTGGTGGTTTTTATTTTGTTCGTTATCATTTGTTACGGTTGGTAGTTAGACTGGGATACGTGGTCTAGGCTTCGACTTTTTGATATAGGCCCAATTCGTTGAAATGGATTTCATGTAATGGCCCATCTACCATTTCAGATGTCAGATAATCCTCATCAATCTGAATGCGTTTATTTGCCCACAAAAAAAATCTGAATGCGTTTAATTATTGAAAGGCACCATAACCAAATATTATTACACGTGAAACAAATCCTCCTTGTTCTATTACTTCGTTATCACCCTGCGCAAGACCAAGCAGTACTAGTAGGGAGAGGATGGGAATGAATTCAAAGGACGTGTCCTACTTACAGCATATATATATATATATATATATATATAT
>QANZ01019422.1:101749-161145 GCA_003254925.1 Chamaecrista fasciculata
CAAATTTTATGTTTACAATACTTTTCATGTTATTTGCATTCTAGTCCCCAAAATATTACTTATTATTTTCTTTATATTCAAATTCATAAATGTGTCCCATTATTCATGGCTGTGATTCTCTACGAGCTTTGAATTATCACTCACACATGATAGGGATTGATTAATTGGCCGGATACAAATTTATGGACCAAATTGCATTCTCAAAAGAATTTTAATGTTATTTTCATTTTGCCCCATAATCTCATCCAATAGGATGGACCAAAATCCATCATCCTATAGGATTGAGAAATCACGCTTTCCAAGAGCATCTCATCCAAATATCATCCCAG
This sequence comes from Chamaecrista fasciculata, assembly GCA_003254925.1. Classification (NCBI taxonomy): domain Eukaryota; kingdom Viridiplantae; phylum Streptophyta; class Magnoliopsida; order Fabales; family Fabaceae; genus Chamaecrista; species Chamaecrista fasciculata. Next base: position 102,079 of record QANZ01019422.1, read on the forward strand.
TCAAACCCGAGTCAAACCCCACCCAAACACCTATATCTCATCTCAATCTCAATCTCAACATCATTATTTCATATACCATTTCTACCCCTATACAAAATAAATAAATCCAACAACCTATTTCACCTAACCACAATCATTACATACCCTTTTATATAATTTCACACCCTATTATACATCATTTTCTCTCAAACCATCCAAACACCAATACATAATCTCATCTCATCCTAATTTCAACATCATCTCATCTCATCTCATAAGTTGAGATTGAGATTGAGATTGGATTGCACTTTTGCTCCCAAACAGCCCCTTACATTTAAGAAACATAAAATTGGCACAAAGGATCAATTCTCTAATGTAATTGCATTTATTAATTATGTGTATTCATATTCTCCATCAATAATTGAATTTCATAACTCTTTTTTCCTGTAAAACAAATTCCTTCTCCGATATTCTCCTGAAATGCTCACAGTTGACCAATAAGATTTAAAGTTTAATTTTGCTATTTTCTTTAAGATAGGTTGCAACTTGCAATCTAGCTCTTTTATTTTTTTTTTTAATTTTAATTTTTCAAATTTCTTAAAAATTTTACTCTTTGGTCTCAATGACTGAATATATATATATATTCAAATTTGAATATAGTTAGTCCCAAGCTACATATTGTTTCTTATGAGTATTTTATTTGTTTAGTTGAGATTATTAACAAACAATGTCAAATTGGTCTCGAAAGTAAATTGCTCGTTTTACAGTTAAATGAATGAAGTTGGTCAATTTTTCCTGCTTTAAATTCAATTGCAACAAGTTCGGAGCTACGAGTCATTTTTCTACTCAATTGAGACCATCAACGAATAAAGTTAAATCAAGTCCAGAAGTGCTTTTTCATAATTTTTCACTTTTTGATTCCATAATAACTTTCGATGTTTGATTTGACCTCATTTGTTGATAGATCCAACTAGATATAAAAATGAATCGTCAAAAGTAACTTGTAACTCTAAACTCATCGTAATCAAACTTGAAACAAAAGAGAAATAACCAAATTTGCTCGTTTGATTGTGAAATGTGCAGCTTATTTTTTAGTCTAATTTGACTTTATTTGCTGACGGCTCGAATTGGACGAAGAAATGACTTGTTAAAAGCAACAAATAACTTGAGATTCATCGAATTTGAACTTGAAATGAGAAAGATATGACCAGATTTAGTCATTGGGACTAAGAAGTGAAAATTTTTAAGAACTTGGAGGAGAAGTCGCAACAACAAAAAATAGATAAAGAGCCGAATTGCAGCCTACCCCGAAGATAATGGATCAAAATTGCACTTTGGCCAATAATTTGTAATAACTAGTAATTTCTAATAATTTTCACTTTTTTTATTTAGTTTTAAAATAATATAAACTAAAAAATTGAACATTTATTTAATTATTTGTCATTATTTTTTATTTTTTATTTATTTTTTATAAATTTTTATTAAATATGTGATTTACAGAGACTGATAATTAGAAGATCTTAAAATTATATATGATGAACTAGGTTCTGGCCGGGGGTCATTACCTGGTTCAGATGAGGCAACTCTGGGTTCAAGGTTACATGCAAGACAATGAACACACAGGGTGGCCCTGCGATTCACCTCTGATGCTTAAGTTAGTAAGAGTTATGAGCTTGATAATCTCAATTGACTGAGTAAAGAGCGTACCTTTTTTTGTGAAGGGTTAACCTTTTATACTAGCTGAGGTGATCTGGCGTGATCTTGGCATAAATGCCTGGATGCTTGATTGTGATCCTGGCTGATCTGATTTTGATCCTTGGCTCCCACGTAATTTCCTTTTCTGTGAAAGGTGCCTTGATGGCTAAGGCGTTATCCAGGGAAAGGATCTCTGAGTGATTTGCCTTGATTGACAGCGGATCTTGATCGATCCTTAATTGGCTCCTGATTGATTCAGGGAATGTTTCCTTATTTGTTGGTGCGTGGGCGCCCACACCCTTCGTGATTGTGGGCATCCACATCTGATGGCGAGATACATGGCGTTCATGCCTATGTGATCCATCTGGTGGGTTTGTAGCCTGCTGGATCAAGGGCATCCTCTGCCATTTGGGCCTCCTAATTATTGGGCCTATTATCACTAGTCCCAACAAAAGAAGTGAAGCTCTGTCCCCATCAGTGGAGTCCCCTTCGAGTGGATGACGAATACAAAGTTTTTCGTTGGTTTGTTTCGGGGCGCTTTGTTTTTCCATTCCTGGTGATTGGGCGATTATCCCGATCTGAATTGATTCGAGACGTGCTTTGCACTGCCTGTGCTGAGTTGCTACTTAGGTGCTCACGCGCCTTGATCTCCTTAGCGGCGTCGTGTCGTTTGGGCGTCCTTTCCTGCCTAAGGGCTTGATGGCCCGATTATGTATTGGGCATGGAGTAACCTTGTCAGTTGGACATAGTTAATTATTGGGCCTATTATCACTAGTCCCTTTGAAAGAAGTGAGATTTTGTCCCCATGAGGGGAGTCCCGCTTAACGACCTTGTCGTTCGCTTATGATTTCTTGATGGCGCCATTGGCGTCCTCGTTCCGTTTGGAGGATTTTCATGTTCCTAGCCTCATGGCTTGCGACGTCCATGATTTTGGCGTGTTCGTTGGGGAAGTTTGAGATTTAGTTTCCATTTGAATCTCTTGAAGACCTTGGCGGTCTTTGTGTTGGGTCGAAGTCGCTGGGACCTAATTGTGGGGGCGATGGCCCGTAGTCGTGGGTAAGGACGTCATGCATTCCACGAGGGTGCTGGGACCCAAAGTTGATGTTCGATACATACGCATGTTTTTGTGGCTAGCCTCCCAAGGGATGATGTCCGCATGGGGTGTGGGTGCCATACCCACTGGACGTCAGGGCGTCCTAAAACCAAGGGAGGATCTGTCCGCTTGGGATGTGAGTGCCATACCCACTGGACGTCAGGGCGTCCTAGAACCAAGGGAGGATCTGTCCGTTTTGGGTGTGAGTGTCATACCCACTGGACGTCAGGGCGTCCTAGAACCAAGAGAGGACCTGCCCGCTTGGGGTGTGAGTGCCATACCCACTGGACGTCAGGGCGTCCTAGAACCAAGGGAGGATCTGTTTGCTTGGGGTGTGAGTGCCATACCCACTAGATGTCAGGGCATCCTAGAATCGCTAAGGGCGTCCCTCTTGAGCGATTTTTGCCTCATTGGGCTTCGGTTATGGACCGGTGTGTGTCAGGCGCCTGATGAGGCGTGACTTTTGTTCTCCTTAAGGCGGATGCGAATGTTGCTTGGATCGAGTCCATTAGATTTCCATGTCTATAATTTATCTGAGGCTTTGTCGCCGATTTTGGCTAGACATCTGTCTAATATAATTCCAGTATAAACTGTTAGTTTAAAGATAAATGAATCCCAGTAAAAGAATTGAGAATAATAATTAATGCTTGCAACAAGACACTTTTACATTATTGTTTATTTAGAGTATACCACTCTCTCCTTCCCATGAAATGCTCCAAGTTGATGATGGTAGATTGCGAAAAATCTTGACTCAAACGCTAGCAAATGGGGGGTCCCCATGTGTCTACATTGAGAGAGTTTTAGTAACATCAAGAGTCTACTCTTCCTTGAAATGGTATGCCTAGGCATAGTGGGCGACTGCCAAGTGTTTGATCTTTCATGTGCAATCTTGGGAGGCTTTCATGCCTCACTCTGTTGAATTTCTGTAAAGTTCAAAACGAAGCTAAACTGCCAGTTTTGATCAAATGTGGAAAAATTATCAAATTAATCTAATTGCTCAAGAATTTTTATGGTGGCGCCCATATCCATAGCGGCGCCTCGCGTACTGCGGCGCTTACGCTTACAACAACGCCCACACTTATGGTGAAGCCGGTGTAGGGATTTCGAAATGCTGAGAATTGCCTGATAGTAATGTTGGTATAATGAATTTGAGGCAAAATCCTTGCTCTTAGTGTAGTCCTTATCAAGGCTACCCCTGTCTTTAAGAAATCTAATTCAAATGCTCTTGAGACATGGGTAAGTCGTTAGAAACAACATTGTAAAAGTTGTGCCTAGTAAATTAAAGATTACTTTTATCCACAGAAAATTCATCCACATAAGCATGCAAGGTGCGCAAATACAGTGTAATGTTTATTTAAATAAAGCATCCAAACTAGTCAAAGTATATGACATTGAAACTTTTCAATTTCCTTAATTAGTTCCGGCATCAAAATCAACCCGTTGTGAGCATATTCAAGGTTCATCCATATAGCTAACTGTGTACAATTGAGATTACTTTATCAAAGTAACACAGACAAACATGTAGTATGTATATAACTTTACCAAAGTTCTCGCAGTCATTATGTCAAACACCTCATGTGCCTTCTAGTTCAAACCATAATCTCAAACTTTGTTCAAGTTATGACAATAATTTTAAAGCAAGTGCGAGCATACAGAGCCCAGGAATTCTCAGATTAATCGAAATCTATGATCAAATAATGGCACATAGCAAATTCCTAATTAGAGAGATTTTTAAAAGTTGAACTTACTGGTAAAACCATGCTTGCGGCGACGCCCGTGCTCATATCGGCGTCCGCGCTCCTATCGGCACCTACGTTTACGGCGGTGGCGCCCGTGCCGTTGGTGACACCTAATTTTTCCTCACTTAATCTTGCATCACTTTATTTCAATAAAAGTGTCTTTCAAGACAAAAGGAATACCAATTATGAAATACTCCCACCTAAGCCAAGCATTGTAAAAGAAATACACAACAACGTCTGGTGGTAATGGGGTCACTCCAACTCATGTAATTAATCATAATTGGTTTAAATATAAGCTTATTCTTGCTAGATTCTTGCCTAGAAACTGTTGTGACCTTTGGCCCAAGCTATGTGATTTTAATGGATTTCCCCATAACAATGCGTCAGCCTTGTTTTACATATATATGTATGAATGGATGGACAAATAAGCATGCAAGACAATACAATAGGTGGGCCAATGAACTTGTCACCAGTAGCTACCGAAGGGAGATTGCAAATTTCAATTTGACACAAGAGGATCTCAAAGTCCAAGTCTCTACTTACATAAAACATGCTTTGTTTTTGTAGCCGCTATCATTATTCATGTGTCTTTATCCATCCAAAATTCTGCATATATTCGACTCCTGTCCTCCTGTCCTTTATTTTTACTGAATAAAAATTATTTAATCTATTTCAAAGTGCTTTAACCTTTGAGCTTGCACTTGGTCAGAGCAATCAAAGTTCTCAAGTAGAATTATAACAGCACATTACTCATTTACTTGTCTAATTTAATAGCCTTCCTATTTTAGCTAATATCAAAATGCAGAAAAAGCAATTCCAAACACAAATTTTTGTCATGATATGCGACAGTGCAGGGGAAAGAGCTAGCACTTTATGAAATATATGGTCAATTCCTATTTCACACTTGTTCAGTAGAGGAAACACAGAGCACATATGAGGCATGGAGAGAAGATATCTACTCATGCCCTTGTCATTTAAAATGCCAATGGTTGAGGATGATGAATTGATGATAAGTTCAAGTATGATGCAATACATAGCACAATTAATAATATTTGGAGTAAACTTCTAAATTGGTCCCTGGATTATTGACTCGCTGACAGATTGATCCCCGAATTTAGGAAATTAACAAATAGGTCCTCGAATTTTTCTAACGAGTCAAATAGGTCCCCGAATTTTTCTAACATTTGTCAAATAGGTCCTTCTGTGCATGTTATTCGGAGACCTATTTGACTAACGTTAGAAAAATTCAGGGACCTATTTGACTAACGTTAGAAAAATTCGGGGACCTATTTGACTCCTTAGAAAAATTTGGGGACTTATTTGTCAATTTCCTAAATTCGGGGACCAATCTGTCAGCGAGCCAATAATCCAGGGACCAATTTGGTAGTTTAGTCATGATATTTGCTTACCAATATTCCAAAAAACCAAAAAACATGTTCATAATCAAAGTTGCTTTAGGGATTTTAATTCATCTGTATGAAGATATAGTTGTTGAAGAAGGCGATAGGGAATTGGATCCGTTCATCGACGGCGGCGGCCACAGCAGGGTGGCAGTTGACGGAGACGAAATCAGTACGTCTCCTATCGACGATGTCGTGTAACAAGCATTCTTTTACAGCGGCAGCGTTCGCCGGCGACGGCATCTGCGGCGTTCGGCGGCGGGACCGGTGGTGGCTGGTGGAGGGAGCTTCGTGTTGTTGAAGCTGTGTCTGTGCGGCGTTTGTGCGGCAGGGAGACTTGCGTGAGTGCGGCGTTTTGTGTGGTCATTTTCATTCGAACAAGGGTTTGCTTTTGGGGTTCTCTTTTTTGAACGAGAATCCCCTTTCTCTTTTTTTTAAGCAATAATAATAATATAATAAAGAATAATAGCAAAGAGGTATTATTTACTCTCTAAATCGGACAATTTCTCGTCTTTTCCATGCTCAAAACTTTTAGAGGAACAAAGCTTTTGATTTGTCCCCACAGACGGCGCCAGTGATGAACTAGGATTTGGCCGAGGGTTGTTTCCCGGTTCACCGCAAGATTTTCCTGCAAGATAATGAACCACAGGGAATCACAGACTCCCTGTGATTCACCTCTGATGCTTAAGTTAGTAAGGGTTATGAGCTCGATAATCTCAATTAACTGAGTAGAGAGTGTACATTTTTCCAATGTGAAGGGTTAACCTTTTATACTGGCTGAGGGTGATCTGGCGTGATCTTGCCATAAATTCCTGAATGCTTGATTGTGATCCTAGCTGATCTGATTGTGATCTTTGGCTCCCACGTAATTTCCTTTTCTGTGAAAGGTGCCTTGATGGCTAAGGCGTTATCAAGGGAAAGGATCTCTGAGTGATTTGCCTTGATTGACAGCGGATCTTGATCGATCCTTAATTGGCTCTTGATTGATTCAAGGAATGTTTCCTTATTTGTTGGTGCGTGGGCGCCCACACCCTTCGTGATTGTGGGCGTCCACATCTGATGGCGAGATACAGGGCGTTCATGCCTATGTGATCCATCTGGTGGGTTTGTAGCCTACTGGATCAAGGGTATGCTCTTCCATTTGGGCCTCCTAATTATTGGGCCTATTATATAATACTGACATATTTATAAATAATTTTTTGACTTGAAAAAATAATAATATAAGAGGTTCTAGCATCTAGAAAGTGTGAGAGAGAACGATATGCTTGTCTTCACCAAACACTGATAGGAATGTATAGGACAGTTGAGAGAGTTGAATAAAGGTTGCTTAATAGCATTGTCTTTAAAATGAATTTTCCTTAATTAAGTTAAGATAATATATATATATATGTATATTTTATTTAAAAAATTGGAAATTGTCAAGGAAACTTACATGCTTGAGAAATAAAAGCTTTTCAAGTCAAGGTCATCAATGGAGGAGTCTTTATTATTTGATATTTCAAAAAACACATTAAAACTCTTTCTGGCTCATGAAGGGAAAAATGTATTCTTTTTGGAACTTTAGTTTCTTCCTTTGGAGTTCTTATGTGGAAAAATGAAAAAGAAAAAGGAAATGTACCAATAAGATAAGGTTGCAGATTAGGTCAAGATTCCTTTCACACTTATTTCTTTTAAAATAAATGAGGTCTTCTACTTTAGTTACCAATTTGAGTTAAGTGACACTTTAATTAAGATAATACATTTCTAAAAAAAAATCATAAGTGCAATAAGTAAATATCTTGCAAAGTGCATTCTTAATTTTTTAAAGAGAAAAAAATTGAAGAAAATAAAAAAAATAATTTGAATTGTAATAACAGAAGAAGTAAAATTATATATAAAAAAAAACTAAACAATTTGAGAATGATCTATTTTGTTGTTAATCACTAGTACAAAGAATCTTATTTCATTTTTCGTATAAAATTAACTTTAAGTTATGAAAACACAAAATTGAATATTGTGAGATTTTCATGTCCAAAACTAAATATTTGATAAATTGCTCTTTAAGTCTTTTAGATTTGGGCCAGATGTGATTTTTCGCTATATAATTTTTTAATTAAATCAATTTTATCTTTATGCTTTTTTTTTCAAAAAGACCTAATTCTGTCATAATACTTAAGACTAAGTTGAATGTTTAAATTGGTCTTAATTGTATACCTTCAAGTTCATTTTGGTCCAAAATATTTGGTCCTAAACTACTAAATATGGTTATATTTCTCTCTTTTTTAATTTAAATGTGACGAGTCCAGAGTTACAAGCTGCTTTGGCGAGTATTTTCTATGTCCTATTGGAGTTGTCAATTAACGAGATAAAATCAGGTCCTGAAAGTAGGTCGCTTGTTTCAGTGTCAAATAAACGAAGTTGGTTATCTCTCTCTCATTTCGAGTCTGAATGCAATATGTTTGGAGTTGTTAGTTACTCTTAACAAATCATTTTTCTATCCAATTGGGATCATCAACAAACAAAGTTAAATCGGGCTCGAAAGTGGGTTGTGACAAAAAAAAAAAGTAAAAATTATGGAAAATTGGTCTCAAGCCCATTTTCGGGTCCGATTTGAACTATTTTGCTAACGATTTCAACTGGGTAGAAAAAAAACTTATTAAGAGTAACTTATAGCTTCGAACATGTCACATTCTGACTCGAAGCGAGAGAGATATGATCAACTTCACTTGCTTGATTGTAAAATGAGAAGTCCACTTTTGAGACTCGATTTAACCTCATTTGTTGACGGTCCCAACTAGATAGTGAAAGTACTCATTAAAAGCAACGTGTATAGCTCTAGACTCGTCACATTTAAACTTGAAACGAGATCAATATGATCATATTCGATAGTTTGAGACAAAAAGTGAATAACTATGGAAACATTCAGGACTAATATAAAACTTCTGAAACACCTTGGACCAAAATAAACTTAGGGGTATACACTTATGACCAATTTGAGCATATATTCAACCTAATACTATATGGATTTTTAGTAAAATTATTTAAAATATTTTAACTTCTTTGTAAGCTTTCCTAGTTAAATGGGTAGATATTTTATTAGGTCAAAACCTCATTTGGTCATCAAGTTATACAGTGAATTTTTTTTTGTCCTAAATTTTTTTTCATTCCGCTTTGATCTTCAAACTTTTTTATTTGTTAATCAACCATTAGTCTAAACTGTGATTCTAATAAGTGAGTTGACATAGAGAGAAAAAATCTTTATTATTAGTCACAAACTGTAGATGAATTTGTGATTGGATTTTTTTTAAGAAAGAAGATTTTTCTTTCTCTATTTACCAACTCATTAATACTAAAATACATATGAGAAAGAAATCATTTAGATCATATGTCCAGCTCAGTGTAAACAGTAAGAATCAAACAGGATCACATAATGGATTAACAATGGAACAAATGAAAAAGAAGTTTGAGAATTAAAATAGAGCCAAAAGAAGTTTAAGAACCAAAACGAGATTCACCCTATAATTTGAGGATCAAAATTAGATTTTGACCTATTTTTAAAAACAAAACATTGAAGAATGAACAAAGCTGTACAAAATGTTGAGCATTAAATTTTATATTAACGTATTAGTGATGATATATAAAATACTAATTAGTATAATAATAAGATAAAAAAATCCAATTTGAAAATAAAAAATGTCAAAATATATACAGTCAGGTCATATATTTTTGTTTGATATTTTAATGCTGTTAAGTACTCTTTTAAACTATTCTAAGAATATAAGATAAAATTATTTCAAATAAAATATATAAAAAGAAATTGAATTTGAGAATATTAGAGCTAAAAAGAAACCATTCTACTTTTTTTTTTTCACAGAAAGATACTATTCTACTTTCACAAAGAGATACTATAACCAATTTAAGTGGACATTAATATTGAACAAATAAAAACATATTTACAAGCTGTATGTACTCTGATACAATGATCAGGTATTTGGAAAGAAACTAGGCAAATCACTTGAATATCGTCAACAAATAATTAGAACTCTTGAATATCAATCTTTTAAAGCCTATAAGGAAAGCATACGCAAATAATATGAGAAATAAGTTTTAATATTGAATTTTATAGTCTAAAGTCAAAACTCCAAGCTCTAACCTTACAACTAAAAATCACACAAGAGAAACAAAGACCAAAAGATCTTCAAAGGAAGCAACACATGCAAACTTTCTTTGAGAGTTGCATCACATAATTTGTTTCTTTGTTTTTTTACTATTATATAGATTTGGAGAGTGAGTTGTGAGAACATAAAAGAAAAAACAAACAAAGAAACAAGTACTATATAGAATACGAAAAGATTCCATGAAAGAAGAAATTAAACAGAGAGAAAAAAAAACTTGTAATGTAGATAGTAAGAGCTAGGGGTGTTCGTTGGGCGGTTTGGGTGGTTTAAAATGGTTTTTCAAACCGAACCGCTCACATCGGTTTGGAGAAAACTCAAACCGTTCGATTTGAAAAAAAATATTAAACCAAACCAAACCCAAACAATATAATGGCGGTTTTGGCGGTTTGGTTTTGGCGGTTTGACCTTTAATTACTATTAATTTTATAATTAATATAAAAAGTACTAATTTCATAACATCTGAAAAGTAACAACACTATGTTCATTAAGTTATGAAACAGAAGACGAAATGGGACTTTGAATGCGAATGGGAGAAGACAAAATATAGATGTTAGGATTTGGTCTTTCACTGGTTTCTGTTTGGAACTTTAAATGCGAATTGAAATGTCAAATGTCTATGCGACTACTTTTTCAATTTTTACTTTTGGTCTTTAGGTTATAGTTTCATGGGTTGGGCCTCATTGTTTATTTGTTTTAGTGAACTAGTGGAGGCACGCATAAATACTATATATATATAATGTATTGTATTATTTATATACAATTGCATAGTTACGGTTTGGTTCGGTTTGGTGAAGTGTCAAACCGCCACCAAACCGAACCGCCCAAAATTAAGAAAAATGAAACCAAACCAAACCATTTGAATGTCGGTTTTGGTTCGGTTTGGTTCGGTGTAGTTTGGTTCAATTGGTTTGGTTCGGTTTTGAATAACCCTAGTAAAAGCAAATTAAAGGGGCCATCACTTGATATATAATTGAGTGAATAACAAGTGAAAGATCACATCCTCTTTTACTTCTGTTATTTTTTTTTTATAGAATAAGACTTCTATTAATTAATTACGACTTCAAAGACCAACAAAGTTGGACATAGTTAATAAATAATTGAGTTATTTAAATCGTGTCTATAGAAAAGCTTTTGTAGGTAGAGAAAAAATATATTTTAGCAATCTTTATAATAGGGGTGGCAATTTGGACGGAAAAATCCATCCGCAAAAAATATCTGGTATCCATCGGATATCAGATATCAGATAGGATATGAGTAGTAAAAAATAAAAAAAAAAATTTATTGGATATTGAGTGAATACGGATATTGCTTCAACTATTTGGTATTGAAATGGTGATGAGATGCAAACTTAGATTGAGAAAGTGTTCCTTCTTAATTATATTATATATATATATATTATTTTAATGAAAAAATATTGGGTATTGGATATCAAATATATTTGATTTTAAATTAGGATATATATCATATCCTATATCCATTATTTTTGGGTATTTAAAATATTTAAAGTATTCGTCGGATACTGAATATTGAATAGAGTACGGGTACAAATATTAGATAGAATGAACGGATATAAATATGGATAGTGACAAATTGATTAGATACCGTATTAAAATGATTAGTTTCTAATTGTCGATTGAAAAATAATATATAATATTTTTTTAAAAAAACTATAACTTCACAGAATATATACTAAGTAAGATAAAGCTAATTTGTTGCAAAGATTTTATAACATCTAGCATATTGTAAGCATAATTAGGAAAAACTAGTAGATGGTTGAATTACTTAAGCATGATACATAAAAGATTTGTTGATCAAGAAAAAATCAACTTCAATAATCTCTACGTTTTAAAAGAATTTCGTCTCTTGTGGACTTACCTAAAATTAAAGCTAGTACTAGCTATTATCTAAAATGGATGAAAAATTCACTTAGAAGTTAGAAGCCCAGAAGGGACCCATGACGAATCTCCTCCCAACCCAAGTAGTGAAATTTGTCTCATACTAACAATCAAGCAACAAACCTCAAATTTTGCCTAGGGTAAAGACTTTAATTTGTCAATATGTTTGAACCATTATTGAGATTTATCATGGTAATTGGTAAATATTCTTAAGATCAAGTAACTTAGAGTATAAAATGATAAAAAGAAAGGAGTAGAAGAGAGAAAAAGGAAGGTTTCAAAATATAAGTAATCACTATATTTGGTTGGGGTAAACATAGATTAGGTTGGATTGGATTTGAGAAAAATTTCAACCCAATTCCCAAATCTATTTAGTAATTTAGAGGTTGGATTGGACTTGAGTTCGCGGTTAACACATACAATTTTTTTAAAATAATTTTATAAGAAACAAATATTATTATAAACTTGTGAGAAGAGAAAGAAAAGACTTACACTAAAAAAAAGTAAAAAAATATATATATAAACACATAAAGAACTAACAACTTAAACACATATATAAAAATGCATATGAAAAAAGTACATAAACATACAAAAAAAATTATGTATGAGTTTACGAGTTGGATTGGTTCTTAAAACTATACGAACCCGTAACTCGACCCACGGACCTACAAATTGATTATTTTAGGCCTAATTAACCTGCGAACCTAAATCAACTCAATCCATAACTATAGGTTGGATTGGATTTTGCAAGTTCACAGGTTAACCCAATCCAGTACTCACCCTTATTTACAGGGGCGTATTTAGGTAGGTCGTGTCCCCCCGCTCCCCTAATTGGGAGAAATCTAGTCCCTATGTATTTTGAATCTTTTATAAAAAAATAAGAAAGTTGCCCCGCCCCTCCAAATTGGAAAAAGTTTCAAAGAAATTTCTCTATATTTTAAAAATTTTATAAAAAAATGAAGGAAGTTGCCCCTCCTCAAATTAAATTAGATATTTATTAATATATATATAGCATTCCTAATTTTATATTCAATTTATCTCATGAAGTAAGACCTAATTTACCAATCTCCAATTTTAGTATCTTTCCATGACTCATCAATTCCCATTTTTTAATAAAATTGAAGAGATTGTCATCCACTATTGTTGTTGCCTTCATTAGTAAATATAACCCTCTCCAATTCCGATTCATCAAACAGTGATGAGTGATGATGAACGACGATGACCAATAGTGCATGATAGTGAACGGCGATGAACGATGACGAATGACAATGAACAACGGTGAGCAAAAGTTGTCGAGATAGTTTTGTCGAAAGCGATATGAGAAAATCCATTGCTTTTCTAGGTTAAAAAATTTACATTTAAGAGGAAGTTGGGTTGAAGCTGTGTCCAAGCTATATCCAAACCGTGTCCGAACCACTAAAAGTCACTAAACTATCTCGACGCGCTGAGACACGTGTTGTACGCGTGTCGCACGCGTATATGTGTCCGACACGCCGACATACCATTAAAATTGTGTGTCCATGCTTACTAGCTTCTTATCGGATTTTTTTCAAATAACTCTTTCCATGGGTGTATCTAAGAAGAAATTTGAATTTGTTTGTTTTGAGACAATAGATAGTATGACCAAAAAAAAAAGAGACAATAGATAGAGATTACAACTTAAAATAGAAAAAAAAAATTTGAATTTTTTAATTGACGCGGTTTCAATGAATGTAAATTATCTCTTTAGTTAACTAATAACAAAGACAGTCATTAAAATTCATTTGAAAAATAAAATAAAGCCAAAAGAGGAAAATCTGTTTCCTTTTTTGGTTCTAGTTTTCATCGGACGGATAAGAATGCCGTTACTGATGACACTTAATTATATACATATTTTATATTTTNTCCTTCTTTCTCTCTCTTCCTTCTCGCTTCGTTTACGCCTTCTTCTTTATATAGCCTCTCTTTTCAAATCCATATATTCCATAGCTAAAAGATTGCAATCATTTTGAGGTTACAGAACGAAAACTCTGAGTGATTCTCGCCGATTTCTCGTCTCCGATTCCGACGGCAATTTGATATTTCTTTCTTCTAGTTTTTCTCTTTTCGGAACCCTGAAATCTAGAGAGAAAAAGAAGGGGGAAAAAAAAATCTTGACCTAGGATTTCTTGGTCTGAAATTATCTTTGGGATTTCTCTGTCTGTACCTTTTTCTTTTGCGATATCGTGTTGCGTTATTCGCTTGTTGGAGGATCTGATTGAAGTGGATTTCTGCTGACGACGCAAGTGAATTAGATCAAGGGTTTTTTTTTTTTCTCGAGGATTTTCGTTCGGGTTTTGTTGCTGAGAGTTTTTGTGAAGTGCCTCCAATGGCTGCTCAATTGCAGAATGGTATTATTCCCTCCTCTCTTGTACTAATTTCATTTTTCTTGGTATTATGGTTGGGGATGATTTAATCCAAACATATTTTCTTTTAATCAACGCTTATTTATGCATTTTTGAATCTGATTCTTGTGGTTGGGAAAAGAAATGGGTACATGGTAGTAATTATGATCTTCAAAGGATAAAAAAAGGAGAAAATATTTTAACCCGGTTGATTTCTCTGCTTTTGACAGCTGCGGACGAAATGAAGCCGAAGAAGCTTCACGTTGATGCTTCAAAAGCGGAACTCACTAATTCCAATTTGGTAATTCCCATCTTACTCCATATGTGTTTCATCATGTAATTCTTTTATTATTTTTTTTTATGTCTCATGGGATGCACAAGACTACAACTAGAGTTATTGTGAAGTTGTAATTGACATTGGATTTCACAGTTTCATGCTTATTTAGTTATTTTATCCTTCTTTATTCTTCTTATATTCAGATTCCATCAAAGGGTGCAAGCTCCCCTTCTGATGCAACTTCATGTATATCATCAGTGGGAGATGCCCCAGGTAGTGTTAAAGTAAGCGATGTGGATCAAGAGCACCTGATTACAGATCAAGGTGTTCAATATCCTGCCAGTGGTTTCTATGGATACTATTATCCAGGTTGGTTGCAGCTGATCAAAGATGCCATTCTAGTTCCCATCTTAATTTATTTATTTGTATATTTATGTTTTCACATCTTACGTTAGAATGATCACAGGTTATGGTGGTTCCTATGGAGATCTAGACAATCAAGGATACTATGTTGGCGCTGAAGCAGGGGAACTTCAATATCCGGTGAGTCTTACAAACTGATTTAAGGATGGTTGACTCTTTCCTGCGTGGGTTGACTATTTACATCTTTGGTTGATTCAGGCCACCTAATGAACATTGATTCGTCAATTTCAATTTTCTTTTTCCTGGAAAATAAGATATATATATATATATATATATATATACAAAGATGATAGTGATGTCAATTTATCAGTGTTTGCACTATTTTAAATCTCTGGTATTTCGTAGGGTAATTTTGAAATGTGGTTCACATATATACTTACATATTTATGTATATATCTGAATGTTTCTATCATAATATGATTTCTTTTTAATAAATTATTAAACAACTTAATGTGGGTTTAAAATTTGGTGTCCATAAATAATAATGTCATCAACATAGAATTTTTTTTTTTAACCTCTGCCGTGGTTTTGGTTGACAGGCTGAAAATTAATGTTTATTTTAGTGAATTGATGCCATTATTAAAATATGGAAACTATTCATTATTTATACTCTGCGTCCATCATATTATGATGCAATATATATATATATATATATATATGACATAAAAAATTTCTCAGTACGAATTTTCCTTTTTGTTGCTTTATTTAGGTCATGCAAGCAGATAATGGATCTTATGTCTATCTCATGCCAGGATATCAGACTGGCTTCTCTTCATACTTTCCTGTAAGTACGATCGGTGTTGATGGGCAATATGTAGGTCATCATGTATATCCCCAAAGCTCCATCTTTGAGCAACCTATTGGTTCACCTGGGTATTACTCGGCTCCTCTGTCATATGGGGATTTAATGCCATTTCCCTACTCATGGGAATCATATCCAACTTCGCAAGATGGATTACAAGGAAAAGGTAATAATGAATTGGCTGGAAAACCAAGTGGTAGACCTAACTTGTCTTCCCAGAGCCATTCTGGTGATCTTGTGTCGAAGTCTGTATCTCCTAATTTGGGCAACCCATTAGAAGTTAAGAGTTCTGCACCATTAAAAGATGTTTCTTCAGGTCATGCTAAGCGTAACCAGCTGAAACCATTGAACAAGGTTACTATCTTCCATTCTTTCTTTCGCCCCTTTGGGGATGAATTACTATGTTGTGCCATGTTTTATTTTCTGCTCCTTAGACAATTCTGATGATTTTATCGTGTTTTTCAGGCGCCTGTCTGTGGTTCAGTACTCCATCCAGACATAATGGCACAGGGCTGCTTGCCTATCGCCAAGTACCCCGCATACAATCAAGGAAAGAGTGGATTCCACTATACAAACAATTTTCTTAATGTGAAAGGAAACACTAAAAGTTGGGTTAGCACAGACAAATCTAAATGGAGAAGCAAGATTAATGGTACGTTTAATGAGCAAAATCATGGTCCTAGAACAGTTAACGCGAAAGGGTCGGCAGGTAATTTTGCGGGAACCTTGGCCACAGATGGGAGTGAACATGGCAACAAGAATAACACTATGATCAGGACGGATCAATATAACCTTCTTGATTTTCCAACAAAGTATGATCATGCATTATTCTTTGTCATCAAGTCATACAGTGAGGATGATATTCATAAGAGCATTAAGTACAATGTGTGGGCTAGTACTCCTAATGGGAATGAGAGACTGGACGCTGCATATCAAGAAGCACAAAAGCGAATGGCTGAGAAAGGAAGCAAGTGCCCCGTGTTCTTATTCTTTTCGGTATGCTATAGTTTTCAATCAAGATGCTCTGCAAAAACTTGAATATGCCAAACCTGTTTTATTTTGCTCGTGCTCCTTAGATTTTTCTTATACTTGTTTTACTTCAGGTCAATGCCAGTGGTCAATTTTGTGGAGTAGCTGAGATGATTGGACGAGTTGATTTCAACGAAAGTATGGATTTCTGGCAACAAGATAAATGGAATGGATATTTTCCTGTCAAATGGCATATTATAAAGGATGTTCCAAATCCTCAGTTACGGCATATAATACTTGAGAATAATGATAACAAGCCAGTGACAAATAGTAGGGACACTCAAGAGGTTTGTCAATGCTTTAGCTTAAGATATTGTTTGTTGGAAATTTGCTTCATTTTTTCCTTCTTCCCTATGCTTACTGTTGTTCGTATATTTTCAGGTGTATTTTCCTCGAGGCATTGAAATGCTCAACATATTTAAGAACTTTGTGGCCAGAACCTCGATATTGGATGACTTTGAATTTTATGAGAGCCGTCAGAAGGTCATGCAGGATAAGAAAATAAGACAACACGTGCCTAATTCAAACACACAGGTTGCTTCTTTTGTTCCTTTTTTCATCCAAGGTTCTTAGCAATTATAGAAGACATTGATTCTCACTTTTCCTTCTTGATGTTGGCATCTTTGGATGAGTGTCACAATGGGACCACTTTAGCACATTTGCTAGTTGATAAAAGATTCCGATATTAAAAAATGTTTCTAAAGAACTATTTGGAATAAAGGAATTTAATAAAAGCACTTGTGTTCAAAGCATGTTTTTGTGATTCTTTACTTTATTCTTGAATTAAGTGTTTCCTATGCCATGTTATTGTTTATTTTCTTCTCTTTCTGGTCTCGAATCAAATTAAATTTCTCAGAGATGCTTCCGACTTATTTACTTAAGTTTTTTGTATAATTTTGTTCTAAGCAGATAGATGGATTAGCTACTGCTTTAGGGTCAGTAGATATATCCACTGTGAAGAACACTGAGGATCCCAAGCTAGTGGAGCAAATGAAAGACTAAAGAAATCATCTGAATCTTTTCCCGGGAAATGCTATCGTCGGCGTCTCAATGCCGGTCAAGATTCAACAGTAGCTGATACAGCCACCTGAACATGTACGAATAGCTCAATGATACAGCCTATGTGGTTAAGAAGGAAGGTGGGAAAAAAAGGAAAAATAAAAAATCACTCCGGGAATTGATGGTCGGATTCTTGTTTGCACTGACGGAAGAATCTTGGATCGAGCAACTGATCGCATTTACAGGGTGCCAAGAAGAATCCCTAGTTTTTATTTTCCGTTTGTTCTTGAAATTTTTAGTTTCAAAATGTAGTCAGGGAAGTTAGTAGTGCAATGAAAAGATTAGTGGAATGAATGTTACTGAAATTTGTTAGGAAATGTTGACTTCCAATGAAGGAAATTGGCCGAAATTCCAAAGTAATAAAAGACATGGTTCTTCTATAATCGAGTAAATTAAATGTCCAATCAGCAGAAACACAATCTAAAGAACATGAAACCATTTCAATTCAAAAAGACCAGATGCTTGAATTTGAGGACAAAATCATGGGCTAAATTTACAGCCTCCCACATACAATATAACGGTTGATCGTCTAGTTCATTTTCTCAGAAATCAAAATTGGCGAGGAAAAATGTATTTACAAGAGAATTATAGCCCATCTAAATCTAAGCGTAAAAGTAATAATGTCAACGTTATAATTCTTTAATGCCTACTTTCATATGAGGAAGGATGTGAGCGTTATAATACTTAAATGCCTACTTCCATACAGATGAATGAGCGGTTAAGCATCACCAGGTGGTCTACGCCCACCGATACGTCCACCTCGAGCAACTCGACCACGAGGAGCTCGGCCACGACCTCTTCCTATTGCAGATACCACCCCGGCCTGTCTCATCTGAGCCCTTTCCTTGGCTCGCTCGGATAAATTTATGGTTGTTGAAGTACTACCAACCGGTGAAGCCTGTTTTGGCTCTTCCACTTCCGAGGTTGTGCTAGTGCTAGTGCTTGTCTTTGGAACAGGTATGATTTTTGAGGAGCCAATTTCTGGCACAGTGCCTGTTGAAGTGTTCTCGGTCGTAACAGGTGCCGGCTCAGCCACCTGATCAGTCTCAACTACAGCTGAGTCATTAGCATCATTTGACTTGTCAGAACCATCAACAGCCTCCTCAGCCATGTCACCCTCATCATTCTTATCATCAGTTGAGAGTTCAGGAGAATTAATCTCGCCGGCCTCTAGTGATTCATCTTCAACCATAGCCGAGGAAGGCTCAGGGGTCACAGCACGCTCGGACTGAGTTTCTTGAGTTTCAACAAGTTCACTACCACCCTCAAGATCTGCACCCTCAGGCAGTTCTCCCTCTTCTTTCTCACTACCGAGTTCCATTGGAGACTGCTGGTTGTCTGGCTCACCCTGATCCCTCTGCATATCATCAGAAACCACCTTTGTCTCTGTCGATCGATCCAAATTCTCTTCTACAATGCCACTTTTGTCACCTTGTGGTTCATCTTGAATCATACTATCTATATTTTGTGGATCTTTGGACTCAGTTTTCCCAACAGTAACCTCGCCCTCTTCATTTTGAGCTTCCATGACTTCTTCATTTTGACCTTGCAGCAACTCACCGCCTTCAAATGATTCTTCAGCAATTGGTTGACTGCCAGGATGTTCTGGTGTTGCAGCAGATTGTCCTTCAGCACTTTCCGGTGGGGAATCTGAACCCTTCGGCTTCTTCACAGAGAGTCCAGCTACATCTGAGCTCTCGCCAGGTGCAACTGATTCATCACGTAAGTCGGAAGTGGAAGTGGTAGCAACACGTTTACGAGCCATTGGTTGGGATGATAGATTGAGAGTTTCTGTATCACCGGAGGAACTAGGCTTGGCCCCTGTTTGAGCTCCTTCGGCCTCAGACATTTCTCTGTCACCCTGTGGCTCTCCAGGCTTTCCAAGTCGTGGTCTGACCAGTCTCCTCTGTGTTTTACGAGTTTCAAAGTTAGCTTTGGGTAAAGCAATTCTTTTCTTTATATCGTCAGTTGATTTAGGTGGCAAGCTGCTGGCTACGGGGGCTGGCAAGTTGCTGGTCGTGGGGGCTGGTAAACTGCCGGCTGCGGGGGCTGGTAAGCTGATTGCTCCGCTGGTCACTGAGCTTATAATGCTAGAACTAGAAGAATGAATAGGAACCACAGGACCTACAATTAAGTTGAAGAAAAGAATCACAAAGGGATAAAAACTAAATTATCATATTGAAGTCAGCTTAATACAACTCAAATTTTCTTTTGCAATTTTAACAGCTTGGCGTAATTGGATCTTTCAAAATTCTTCTGGTATATTTTACTAGAAAATCTTGTAGTAATAGTGATACCTGGTGCAGCAGCAGCAGCAGAAGTATCTCCAGTTGAAGATGCTTCTCCAGTATTGCCACGACCTCCAAGCTCAGAGAATACTGACTGAGCTTCCTTTTCAAAATTTTCAACAGCTGCTAAATAAGATGTAGCAAGCTCATCCATGTTGGAGCCAGAAAGAAGTTGAGCCACATTGGTTCCCTAAGAAAGTGTGCAAAATTAAAATTTTAGAAAATAGGTTTGATCTAAGATAATTAAATGATACTCTAAATACAAGAATCAGCTCAAAAATTAAATAAATCGCATGACATAAATCATGTTTATCCCTTAACATAAGTTTGTTTCCATAATAGTTTACACCATTACCTCGGGAAGATTGCCTATGACAAGCCAAAGCTTCTCAATTTCATCTGATAACCTTTTCACCACCTCTTTTTGCCGATTAAGTTCATTCACAAACTTTGCTTTCTCCTGAAAGGAATATGTAAAATAAATTAATACAAGCGACAAGTAAATTAATATTATATGGCACTGGATCCAAATCATATCAAAACGATGATTTTTGTATTAATACAGAAGATCATGAAACCAATCCAGCCCGCCCCAAACAACAATAAAAAAGAGCCCAGTATCTAAGTCAGGAAAACCAGTCTTCTAAAAAATGTAGCAGCAATAAGTGATATTCAAATTTGACAATTTTCCCCCTAAAGAAACACAACCGCATATATCCTTTGCCACTACTGTGTATAATTAAACGCCCACAATGATCTGCCTAGTATGTAGTAACCCACAGCACCAAACACATAATAAAAAATTACTTATTAGCTCACCCACATATTTTCTCTTAATTCCAATCCAACCATAACATTTTCATCAATCACTATTCCACAAGTCCATTTTCTTTTATTAATCCAAATAGATACAGTATTTAAAGGAAAAAGAAAATGTTTTTTTGAAAAATGCCATCTGAAAAGGGAAGGGGGTTACTTGTTCAACATTGTTGTAAGAGTCCTTTATAGCCTTTTCAGTCTTCAGTCGTCTAGTTCTCTCCAAAATTTTCTCATCCTTCTCCTTCCTTAATTCGTCTCTCAGTTTCTCCAGATGTTTCTCCAAAATCCACACAAACAGAAAACAAACAAAAATAAGAGGGACGCCCCTTTCATTGAAAAAAGAAAAAATAAATCAATCACAATTTAATTTCAAATGAACCTGTATTCTGGTGTCTTTTTCGGCCTGCTCACCAGTGGTATCACTAATTGACTTTTTTCCTGCATGCAACATAAAAATGTGAAATGACATTTCAGCAACAAATAAAACATTGTTATATCAAAGCCCAAAAAAGAGAGAAGAAAACAGACCCGCTTGCTTCATTTCTTCTAACTGCTTAGAAAATTGTTGATTCTCTTTTCCTAGGTCCTCCTTTTCCCTAGACAAATTCTCGATTCTCTTCTGTAAGAATGAATGGAAAAGAAAAGCAGGAAAGCATGGTTAGACTTGAACATAATAGATGCAAAACTGATTATATATAAGGAGTAAAGACGTCCAAACAACATTGCCTACATGTATACCAACAGAAAAGAAAAAGAAACATAGAGAATAGATTTCAATTTGTTTGAGAATGCTTATAAACCTTAAACTGAGCCAGTAATTTCTTTTGCCTTTCCACATCCAGCTTTAGGGAAGCCTGTTAGATGAACCACATCAAATTTAATGTTTATTTTTTTTGAAAAAAAAAAAGATGTCTCAGCATTTACATCAAGAGAATATGCCTCACCTCAAGTTGCAAAATATCATTCAACCTCTTTTCTCTCTCTTCCAGCTCTGACCTGCACCTTGAAAGATCTTGCTCCAGGTGGGAAATTGAATCCTGCTTTTCCAAAAGAGTTTTCCCAATTTCCTCTGCCTGAGCATCCTTCTCTTTTAGTTTATCCTGATAAGATTAAAAAAAAATTATATAAATGCTGAGATTTGCTCAATGCAGATCGCTACAAGGAAAAACCATGTAGACATAGTAACTAGAAATGAATACCATCTGCAACAGAAAAATTTAAAACCTCCACAATGAACCAAATTGTTTCTGTCCTTTCAGTCTTTTTAGTGAATTAAATACCACTAACTAGGAATAGGTATAATATAAATATTCAGAGATGATTAATTTTGTAGATTTGCTCTACCTCTAGTCCTCTATTTTCTTTTGAAATTCAAAAAAGTTTATTAATATATATTCAAATTAGGCATTAATGTAAATATTAAAAATAGCAATCAGGCACAAAAGCACTCAGCAGACAAACGAGCAGTTAATTTCCAATTCCAAAGGGGAATCATAATTAAAACTCACAAATCCAAGGTTTGTGACATGCAGAATGGCTTCCCCAAGTTACACAACTATCAACTTTCTCAAGTACAAGGTTAAGGAAGAATCACTCAAGGCCCCACTATTATGCTGATATTCATATTACTAATGAAGAAAAATCATTTTTACTTCTTTCTGACCAAAAGAAAGGCAGTACAAAACAAATATTGGATAGAAACCAAACTGTCAGCAACTTGACTTAAATCCCAATGTTGTTATCAAGAGAGAAGAAACACAGCACATCACAAATTAAGGGAAAATGGGAGAACAAGTAACACATTAAATATCAAGAGTTCAAGACCAACAGAAATCCATATAGAAGGCTGCGATAGAAATCTAGATATAATTATAACCTAGAACAAGTGAGTAATATATAAACTGCAAACGAAATACAAGCAATAGATCATCCAGAAGCTATTGACTAATTAATAATAAAAGCATGAGCCAACCTGCATTTCTCTAACAAGATTCTTCATACGATCATAATCCTCCACATCAATATTTTTACTCCTTTCAATCAACTGTGCATTGAAAAAAGAAAAACAAAACAACAAGAAAGATGAACATAACATTAACATAGAAAACATTTTATTTTCACTATAAGAAAAAGAAATACCTCAGAAACCTTGTGATTTAGATTGTCCTTTTCCAGCTTAAGTGTTTCAATTTCATGCTTAAAACCTTCGAGATCATTTTCCTTTTCCTTCAGGAGACTCTCTAGATTATCTGTCTCAGATCTTGCCTTTTGCGCTATTTCACGCAATTTCTAATATGAATTCAAAATTATATTTATTAGTAATATAATGTTGCAAATAAGATTTTTGTTTAAAAAAAACAGGAAAAAGTGGAAAATGTATTAAAGAAAGAAAATGATAAACTAAATACTTCATTTAATTGTGGTACCTGGCACTCCTCAAAATTGTGCTTGTTTTCTTCCCTGAGCTGCATGTTGCTCTCACGAAGTAAGTTGATTTCCCTAATCTGAAAATTTTTGAAAAGTACACCACATTTTCAACGGTTACCATTATATGTATAATATAACTTCAATTAAGCAACACTTTCAACTGAAACAGAACAGTGTATACGATAAGTATTTATATTTATGGTGTAATCACTTTCTTCTATTTCTTCCTGGTTTACTATTATTTTAGCAAGGTGCTGCTTTATAGAGACATCTTTTTCAGAGCATTTTTACACCATACTTTTCTAGGATTCAATTCCTTGTTATGGGATCAGATAGAATTTCATTAGGTAGATGTACCATACTGAATTTAATAACACTTGATTGAATTTTATCTGTGTAGGTATCTACTTTCTTCAGAAGGTATTACCGCATTAATAGCACATCACATTATTGTTCAAACTCCAATGGCATGTTCTGCCCGTCACACAGAATTGTTTGTGTTTCAAGCCAAACCCCAAAACATTGTGTGTTTCAAGTCTCACAATGTCAAGGTTCTTTCCCTTGTGTTACAACTCGCAATGCATTGTACCAAAGTTTCACAATCCTTTTCAACAAAAGGGTCGAGATTACCAACAGGGCTTTACATGATGTCGTAAAGCTGAGTTACCTTGCAAGCAACTCAATTGCCTTTTGCAGATGTTTGACGTGTTAAAATGTTAAGACTCACTGCCCAGCAAGATGCTATTTGGTACAAAAAGATGGTTGAGAAGTAGTAGTTGTACAAATTCCTTCTAGGGTAAAACAATTCCTGACTTTACATGATGCCTTACAAGGTAAGTTACCTTGCGAGTAACTCAATTACCTTTTGCAGATGTTGGATGTGTATAATGTCAGGACTCACTGCCTAGCAGATGCTAGTTGGTACAAAAAGCTGGCTGAGAAGTAGTAGTTGTACGAAGTCCTTCTAGGGTAAAACAATTCCTTTAATGAGGTAAGAGGCAAAATTCTAAGAATACTCCTCTTCCCTTTGTCTATTAGTTTGCAGGGAGGATACACCCTGATGCAAGGCTTTGCAATCTCCACGATCATGGAAAGCCTAGGGGGTGAAACTGTAACGACAATAATCAAACTACGACGGGGTACAATACCAAGAATGATGTAAGGAACTCCCTTTATTCCGTAAAGAGCACTATGAGTTGCTTCAAAAGCCATCGCTCAAGCTAAACCAAATATTGCGATAGCTGGTGTAGCAGAAAATGGTCGACAATTGGATTGTGGATTTTAGAACCTAATTTCGCAAGATTATATCACACTATAAGGACCTTTAGTTAATTTTATTATCTAGAGTCTAGTCTTTGATTTTATTAGATTTCATTACATATGGAGTTATTCACTTGGTTTGAGGGGTTTTTTTTATTGACATACTAATTTGTTGTTTCAGTTTAGACCATATTGGTTAATGAGCTCTAACATTTAATGGTCAAGAAAGCATGGAGCATAGAAACATCTGAGCCCCTACAATAGCAGTACAACAAACAACCCAACAAGGTTATTGCCAAAAATTAGTTCAATTCTCCACTACTCAAGCTGGGAATGTTTGCACATTAATTCACCAGCTTGAGAGGGAGTGTGAGATAAGTACTATATTTTTAGTGTAAATACTTTCTTTTGTTTGATCTTCCTTTATTATTATTTTCATTAGGTGCTGATTTACAGGGGCATTTTTTTTTTTTATATCTTTCCAGAGAACTTTTAAGCTGCATTTTTCTAGTATTTAATTAGTTGTAATAAGAAATCTGAAAGGATTTTTTTTACTATTAGTCGCCTGCGAGGCTGATGCACCATTCCAAATTTTATAGAAATTGCACACACTTCTGTTTTTTTGCCCCCATTCCTTACAGGCATAACATCATTGTGAAGTATGTCAAATGTTGGATTGCAGAATTATTACTAAACCACAGATGAAAATGTTAACCTGTAGCTGCAATGATTTGAAATCTTCTTCAGTGAACAACAATGATTTTGATTTTGCACGCTCAGCTTCTAGTGATGCATGAGCAGAATCTGCTGCCTTGAGAGCACTCTCAAGCTACAAAAAAACAACAGAATAAGAGACAAATAATATACAACCATATAAATTAGTAGCTAAAAGTAATAAACCATGATCACTTAAACAAGCATAGTCAAATGTAGGGCATTCGGAAGCTTGCTGTTTAGATCACTTCAATCTCTTTAAATCCAGAGTGAGGGCGCTCAGAGGACATTGTGAGAGGCAAAATAAAAAAAGCAAGACTACAAAAAACTCCCCCCTAATCAATCGTTCACAACCAAATACAATCATCACACACTTCAAGCAGAGAAGCTAATGAAGAATGATGCACTAATACTCTCATCAGGAGTTGGGAACAAAGTACTAAAGTCAGGATCCAACTTTGGATTGCTAAGGGGCTTTGATTACAGAATCAGATCTTTTAGATGGAAAATGGTGAGCAACATAACAAAACAAGTAACCAGCATCAAAAGTAACCTCAGTCCTAATGATCCCACAGAATTCCTATGAAATTCGCATTTCACAATTTTCTAAGGACATTTGGTCAATTACAGTCATTTGACCATATACTCCTTTGAAGTATGAATCTTAATATCATTGACCAAGGATGGGAGTAGGACAATCAACACATAGATTCTTACATGAAGATTGAAAAAGAAATAAAGCATTACTCATGTCAAACTATACCTGTGATTGGAGTCGCAACTTTTCCTGTTTTAACAGTGAGATTTCTGTTTCTGCCTGTTAAAAAGAAAATGAATATTATTAAGCAACCAAAAATGAAGAGGCAAATAGAACAAAGAGAGAACACTAGCATAAATGAGGATATTTACAATTTCTTTTGAATGTCGGAGATAATTGATCACATTTTGAAGACCAGCATCACTAATTGTATCTGCAGTACTTGTAGACAAAATGCCAGCAGAATTTCGCTCCTTCTCAGCCCTTTGGATATGCAAAGCTTCAAGTCGGCTATGTAGTATTTTATTCTGAAGAAAGTTCACGATAATATTCAGCCAAATAATTAAATATTATACCAGCAAAAAGTAAAATATTATTGCAAGCAACGATTTGTTATTTCAAACTAGCTTTTTCTAAATGCTCATTCTATTTCACAAGCATACAGCAAACAAGGAAATAATAAAAACATCATTAACTATAGAGCATATTCCTGTAAATACAATGACCTGTTCATTGATTTCATTGTATTTCTTCTCAGCATCATTCTTAGACTTCTCTAACTCAGCCTTCTCCTCCTCCATCTTGGCCTTTAGTTCATTCTGTCAAACAAAAACAGGGAGTCATGAGTAGTATTATCAGGAGAAAAACAGCAACGAGTAACAACTGGCGCATCATGGTAGAACAATTTGCACCAATATAAAAAACAAGAACAAATAAAGGGTTATAGTCCACATGCAGAACAGTGGCTATCGTACTCATGCTTTAAAATTTAAATTGCTTGCATCCAAAATTCCAGATCTAATAAAACAACAACAGTCAAAACCTTTTCTCACTAGGTAGGATCAGCTATATGGATCAACTGACACCAACATGTTCTATCTTTGCACATGTCCGCAGTTAGATTATAATAAATGGATAAGAAATTACCCCTAAAATAATATGTTAGGTTATTAATGGATAAAAAATTACCACTAAAATAATAATATGGAGAAGGGAGGTGGCAGTGTTAAAAAAAAGAAGACTACAAGTCTACAAATTCAGGTGAAGGATCAGTATCCGGAATAAACATATAAAGAAAAACTCAGTAAATGTATGCCTTCATGGGCATTCCTCTCTAAGCATATTTACCAAAGAATCCTGAAAACCAAACACTGCCATAACATTTTGCACTAATTCATACCAGAAACATAAGTTAAAGATATGATTTAATCATTCATAGGTCATTAACATCATAAAATTTTGACTTGAAGCGATCCTTCACATAGTATTTAAAGCCTTCATGACCAAATGGCAAGCGGATTTTTCATTTTTGCGATAGCCAAGGACTCCATTCTCCTTAATAAAACTCATATTTCAAAGCATATAGTATAATACACCTATGCTTTGTCCACACTTGAAGCCCAGTTTTCAAGTGGAGGGGCATGTTAAAAAAAAGAATGATTGAAATCATTCACAGACTACCATGATTTTAACATAATTCAAGCCAAAAGGGCTTTCAACTCAGAGGGCATGTTAAAGAGATTCATTAAAATTATTAAAGGGCCCCCAAAAACGGCTGAAGACTTTTGGATTAACTGATCATTGACACCTTTCAAGTTTATCATGCAAAAGTGTTCCACAATGTAAGGACAAACCAAGTGTACATCAATACCACCAAACAAAATTATGTAGTTCTTTCTAGGCCAAAAAAAAAATATATAGTTTCCTGTAGTGAAATTAATTTTGAAAGAAAAAAAAAATAGTTGACAGAGAATAGACAGAAGAATCAAGAAGTAAAATACTTTGAAAGAAATAGCAGTAATTTCACTAAAATAATTTGACAGAAATGGAAAAAAAAAACCCAAGTAAAGAACAAGAAATCTTACATTTTTTCAGGCAAAAAAAAAACAAAGAAATCTTACATTTTCAATTTTCTGAGCATCAGCAAGTTTACGTAATTCTGATGCCTCTTCTTGTAGCACAGCTAGCGCTTGTGATGTTTTGGTCAACTCTTGAATTGTCTCAGATTGAAGGATAACCTGAATAATAGAGAACAAGGTTAGAAACTCACTTGACAAAAAGAAAGTGAAATACTCATTATAGTCATATCAGATCGACTACCTAAATTCTAAACACACCAAAATTAGTTTAACAAAAGAAACCCTAAAATTTCAAGTATCTAAGCAACGAAAACAGCATTTGTAAAACTACTTTCAATCATACACAATTCGAATCAGTTTTAGTAAAAATAGAGTACTGGCCTAAACCGATTCACTAGACAGGTGAAAAAAAAAACATAATGTGTGCATCTGCAGATAAACAATTAAGAGATGATAGAGGATTAAAGCTCTGACTGCATAAATTTCTAAAAAGAAAAAATGGAAAATGAAAGAAGTTCCTTCTGAATAGCAATGAGAAGGGGGAAAATCAAAGAAACAGAAATAAACTATAACAGCTCTACCAAACTCCATCGAAGTGAAACCAGAGTCAAGCCAAAAAGGCTACATAATCTAACACAATTGCAAAACTAACCCTTGAAATAACTCAAATCTACCCATGTGCAGTAAATCAAATTGGAAAACAAATTTCACTATCCAAACAACCATAATTAACCTGTCTCTCATAATTGGTTTGAGCTGTACGCCATCTCTGATGTTCCTTGTCTAGCTCTTCTTTTAAAACAGAAATCTGAACGTTCATCGCTGAAATTTCCGAACTACAGGCAAAGACACTGAGACATCCAGAAAAAAAAAAAAAAAAAAAAGTTAAATTTCACACTGCAGTCATTAGATATAACTCACGATTTTGATAAAATTTCTTCTTTAAGATTTGTGATCTCAGCCATTGCAGACATCAGAGCCTCTTCCTTTCCCGCAGCTGCAGAGGCCACTTCTTCAGACTTCAAACTAGATTCATTTTCAAGCTCTGAAACCTTCTCTCTAAGTAAACCAAGTTCAGCCTCTAGTGCTTTCTTTGCATTGTCAGCCTAGATAAGGTTTTCAAGGAAAAAAAAAAATTACAACAATATACAGCCTGTATGATGGCTTTAAAAATTAATTTATTCTACAATACCTCAATCTTAAGGTTCTCATGAGCAAATTCTATCTGTTTTAGTGCATCTTCATTCACCTCTGCAATGCTCTTATACTGCAATACATAATATAACCAACCAGTTAGCTAGCTCAAAGAACAATTTGAACAATTAAGTTCGTAAAAGCAAAATGATAACCTGGAGCATATGAGATTGATTAGCCTGTGCTTCCTCTTTCCATTTTTGAATCTCTTCTTTTGCTGCATGCAATTCAGCAACAACCTGGTGCAATTTAGAAACAGTACCATCATTCCAAAATGTCACACAACACAGCACAATCACACAACATAATCAAGTTAAGACAAATTCTTTCGTTTATTTTAATGAAATAAGGCAAAAGCACCTCCTATCTAGTACAGGTATACACGTACCTCATCACTCGACAAACTGGCAGGTCCACTTGCTCCATCCATCTCAGCATGCTACATTCAATGATACAATAAAGTTGATTGTAGAATTGTAAGGACCCCAATATGTCCGAGAAATCTTAACTTAGTAGTCAGACCAAATAACATGCTAAACTAATTCCACAGACCATCTCAGATATGATAAAATATATAAAGAAACAATTTCAAGCATGACTTGTAAGCATCCTCATGAGATTTTGATATATTACACATACCCCCATGAAGAGAGTACAATACAAATAAGTCTACAATAAAATTCACAGAAGTTTTATAATACAAAAGAATATCCACCTTATCATCCGTGGGACTCAATTTTCTTTGAATGCTGGAGAGTTTTTCCTGTTAATAAGAATCAGAAATCAACCTCTACAACAGTTGATTAAAAAAATGCACAATGGAACGGAGAGCAGTCCAAAACATGTACCTCTGCAACAGCAGCCCTAGACTCAGCAGATGCAACTGAACGCAGTGCATTAGTTAACTCTTTGCCCATCTCCTCAACCTGTCTCATAGTATTTTTTATGGTCTGGTCACGGTCTAGTGTGAGTCTCCGCACACTTTCCCGCTCTTCTTGTAACTCTTTCTTGGCCTCGGCCCATTCTCTCTGACAATTTAACCATTTATCAGAGGCATAATAAAAAATAATAAAACAAATAAATATCAGACGGGCCGACTGAAATTAAAACCAATAAAAGAAGGAACAAAGAAGAGAACGATCGGGAAGAGGTGGCTGAAGCTGGGTTAGGGCTCAATTAGGTTAAGAAAAAATTGTATGAGAAGAGAAATAAAGTAAAAGGTGAGCTGGGCAAAACAAATTCCGATAGTGTGCAGATTAACAGTAGGCCCTGGCGTCTTGAGAGTAAAGACATACTGCTAAGTGACAAAAGTAATATGGCTCACTACAGCTTGAAGAATCATTTGGAACTGATATTCCTATTGTGCAGGTTTTTTTCTTTTTAGCAATGTGTAGTTGGATCTACGGCAGTACTGGGCTGATCTACTACATGTCCAATGCATTTTTAAAGGTTTGTTCTTTCCTGTTTCTCAATTCTCCTAAGCGTATTCTTTATGCTCTCAAAATGTGTTTCCTTTCATCCAGATAGAAACTCCTTTTCTTTACTCAAGTTTTTTGGTATAAAAATATGAGTGGATGTGAGTATGTCAGTCAAAATGAGGAAAAGCAAAGGACAATCCAAAGTCCAGGCCAAAGATCAGAAGAAAGCCAAAGAAGTCAGGAAAGAGAATGAGTGAGTTGAGAAAACCCCAGTGAAAAATCGGACAAGAGGAATGTAAATACAGAGGGGAAAAGAAGAATAAAAAATCTGAGTCTTTCAATATCTTGCTCAGTAACCATTGCATATAACTTGTAGAACTGTAAGTACTAACAATAGGAAACACAAAAAACATACCTCTAGTTTTTTAATGTAGTCTTCTTGTTTTCTCCTCTCTGCAGCTCTTGCTTCCTAGAGTTTTCAGAAAAAATAAAGTTCAAAACCAAACTATGAAAGTAATATGAAATAAATGAAGTGATTATAATGAACTACCTCTCGGATTTCCTCAGCACTCTGTATGGTACCCAAACTAGCCTGTAACGATTAGTGTAAGAATATACACAAGTGATAAAAAGATTATAAAAAACTTAGAAAAACAAGAAAAAAATTAAACAACAACAACAACATAACCAAAAGAAGCTGATTCCTAACCTGCAGGCGCTGCACCCTCTCAGATAAACTGCGAACCTCATCAGATGCTCTCTTTTCAGCATTTAATATGACTTCCTTTTCATTTTTTAAAACAGACAACTGATAAAGAAAGATAAGCAATGAGAACATTAAAGAAAGAGGTATAACTCAATATACAATTTTATAGAATTTAAAGACAATAACATAAATTCATTAAATTTGTAACCTCCATAGACAGTTTGCGAGAATGCTCCTCAGCGGCATTCAATGACTCAGAACTTTCACGCAGTTTTCGCTGGTAGTCAATAATTAGTTGAGAAAATTCCACATTCCTCGCTAAAATGCCGTTGGATTCAGCTTTCTAATGTGTCATCAATGACATCAGATTGAGATACAAATGTATAGCTCAGTGCAATCCAGACATCAAAGAAGGACCATTAACTATGAAGAAATGTAATCACCTGGTGTTCAAACTCTTTCATGAAACTGTCAAGCCTGTCCCTAGCAAAATTTGCTTCAAGTGCCAGCTTGTCACGTTCTGATTGTAATAAAATATTCTCACTCCTGGAGGTAAACAGAAAGTCAGACTAAGAACCAATTATCGCATACAGACATCAAGGAAATATCACCGAATAGACAACCTAATAACAGCAACTCAATACTACAAAGACCATAAAGTTCAACAACAGAAAAATTAGGCATAGAACTCAAAAAATGGATATATATTAATCACTACAACTACTTTCCCTGAAGAAATGTTTTCAAATGCTCTGAACATCAAAATTCTCCTTATTGGGGATAATACTCGATCCAAAGTGGCATATAAATGACTTTCTGTCCTTTACTTTCTTTGAGAGGAGTTTCTATCCTCTTCCTTTGAACTCCTCTTTCTTACTAATATATTTCATTTTCTATACCAAAAATAAAATATTTATGCCAACTTCGACACATCATCCATATAAAAAAAATTCTTTTTCTTACTAGTATATTTCTTTTTCTATACCAAAACACCAAAAAAAAACATTGGACAGCAGTAAGTCAGGCCAGTATTTTAGTAAGAGCTACCCTAAATATATGCTTCATTCCCATTAATCCTTTCTTTACACCATGACAAAATGGCAAGCCACAGTTACACACCAACAAACAATGAAGACTATCATATAAGCAACCAGAATTAAATGTAGCTACTATACCTAGACTTTCCTAGATCTTCCTCAAGGCACCTCAGACGATCCATAGCCTTTTCAAGGGACCTTTTAGTGGCTTCCTATAATAAGGCAAGTAATGAAATATATTAAAAGTATGAAAGGAGAAGCGGCAGTTTCTTAAATCCCAATGTCAACTATACCTGCGAAGTTTCAATTAAAGCCTTAAGGTTGTTTCTTCCGCCATCTGCAGCAACTAAAACAAAAAATAATAACAATCATAAGGTGCTGCAGGTAGACACTTATCTAGCAGTAATCAAACAAACAGCAGTACAGCTCATGTAAAAATGCTAATTAATCTGAGCAGTTTCATCAGCATTTTCCATGATGTTGGCATCATTTTCACCATGTACCAGAGTACAAAAAGTGGAATCTGACACCAAAAGCAAACACCTAAAAAAAATTGAGATAGAACTTCCCGGAACCTTTACAAAAAAAAAATGTGATACTAGCATGTAAACTATTGCAAGTTCAAACACAAGATATATACAAGCCCATTTCCAATTTAGACATTTAGTGTAGAAATGTCACTATAATCCCAGGGTGATTTCGTGGGGTTGATTGCAGATATTGAGTAATGAAAAAGAATATCCATGATTAGAATAGTATCTAAATTCTAAACCTAGCATCATGTGATCAGGATAATTTTCCCTGGAACTACTGATCGCCAATGGTTGCTACTTTCTACAGGTTTCTTCTTTTCATGCACCTTTAGAGAGAAAGGGGATTCTCAAAACTAATGTTTCCCTCCAACTTCACAATTTTTCTAGTATTACTTCTGTTTTAGGGAGCTATCATGTCTTGGAGTTAAGGGCAGTAAGAA
Source organism: Chamaecrista fasciculata (assembly GCA_003254925.1). Lineage (NCBI taxonomy): Eukaryota > Viridiplantae > Streptophyta > Magnoliopsida > Fabales > Fabaceae > Chamaecrista > Chamaecrista fasciculata. The sequence continues at coordinate 135,442 of QANZ01019422.1, forward strand.
GTAAGATCCAACATGACTAATTGCTCTTTCTACCATTGCCAAAATTTACTACATTCTTTACTCGTAGTAAGATCCATTTTCTCCATCTACCATGGGATTGATATAGACCATTGAGATCATCAATCAGACAAGTAGCCCTTAGTTCTATTTTATTCCTAGGTTTTTCTGTCCCACTCTTATACCTTGACCTTTAGGATGTTGATAGCTTCTTCCATATGACAAACTTCTATATCCTTTTATATCTTAAATGATGCCCAAAATTAATCAGTGACTGCGTCCCCATTACAAAGGGATGAGCCCCCTTTCCACCTCCAGATCAATCTTGTTAGTGAGAGATGCTTACAGGGAGACAAAGAATCTTCAAAAGTTCAAACTACTATAACTAGTTAAGAAACTTATACATATGATTGGGCTCATCAAGCCATAGCAGGAAGGAAGGATACTAAAAGAAAAACCAATACATAAACACTTCTGGAACCTGTAGGAGCTTCTGAGGGATTTGAATGAGATAAATGGAGACTATGTTCCTCCTCGTACAACCTCTTGTACATTGCAACCTACATTGGATAAGAAACCAAAGTTCAAACTTCATGGTGAAAATACAACAATAACTATAATAAAACCAAAATTACTAAGAGATCTGAATAGATTAAAAACAGAAAAACAATAAATTAGGTATTTTGGCCCAATATTTAATGTCCATGTTTTCAATCTTTGAAATACTACTAACTACAGGTCCTAATGTGCTATGTTGGAATTCCAACAGAACCAGTCAAGCGATATTTTCCTTCCACTAATGAACAGACATCTATTCATAGGTCACATCCTCCTACATTATTCAAGGAACAGAAGACTATAATAAATGATTACTGATGTATGAAGTGCTTCAATCATGCGCCCTTGATCTTCTGCTCTCTGTATAACTGCTGCAACTTTAGAAGCAGCTTCTTCAGTATGCTTTTTGAGCTCAATTTCAAGCTTCTCCTGTTGTTTAAATAGGACAAAAACAAATCAAATAATCAACAAGTCCCTGGAGCACAAATGTTAACAACACCTCCCCCCNCCCCCCCCCCCCCCCCCCCCCCCCCCCCCCCCCCAAAAAAAAAAAAAGAATCATCTTTAAAAAAACCTTGAATTCCCTCTCCTTATTTTCTATCTGGTCAGAGAGACTTCTTGCAAGGCTTCTGAGTTGAACATTCTGTTCAACTAATGCATTTATGTCCTTGAAGGTCAACTGCTTCCAAGCCAATACAATAACATGTTAGACAGGAATAGTCTTGTTGAAAAATATACCAAAATATAATAAAGTCATAGAGCTCACAAGGTGCTCTGAGATAACTTTTTCAGCTTCAGTCTCTGTGTGTGTCCTTGAATCAATATTTGCTGCATCATCAACAGTATCAAACCCAACTGATCCACAACGAAGCTGTATATCCCGACATTCCTTCAAGAGAACTGTCACCTGGAAATAAAAAATTAATTGCTGCCATAAGAAAATTGATAACTGAACTAAACAATAAACAAGGTTAGAAGAAACCATAGAAAAGAAGGCATTGATAAATTTAAATAAACACAGAAGGAAAACAAATCAAAATCTAGAAGTACTTAAATGAACTAACCGCAACCTTTGTCTCATTAATAAAATAAAACACTTCAGACTTCACTGAGCATGTTCTTAAAGTTGTAAAAACAAAAAAAAGAACAGAAAACCCATTTTTGGTTTCCCCCAAAACTAAGCCCCTCTTGTAAATAGGATGATGCTCAAAGTTATTTTATGCGGGTCGAAGTTTTAAAATTTTGAAGCTTATATATTTATATCTACAATTATACTGCTTTGGACCTTTAGGAGTGTCTTTGGTTTCAAACCAACTAATATACAAACAATAACCTCTCACCGCCATTTCTTTCACATTTATAATTTATTTTACTCTTTAACAAAATAATGACATAATTAGCATATACTTCAGCACATGTCAACCCTACCAGTATATACACACACATATATTCACACCATGTCATGTCCTACGATATAGCGTTTAAAATTTCTGTGTGCCCATCCATGACAATGTTAGTGCTTAGTTCATAACTAAATTTAGTTTTCTTTTCAATGGTTTTCCATATTGACATGCTACAATACAACATATGTAGTTCTAACATGGCAACGATAAGAGAAGAACAAAATTCTAGAGATCTAGCCTATGCTCAAGCAATTCAATATTTCAGTCAAAAACAAATGACTTGACTGTATAGGTATTACAGAAGAAATTACCAAGAAAAGAAAAATGTTATTTTCTCTTTACCTGTTTTTGAAGGTCAAAAATCTCTTTTTGAGCTAGATTATAATCCCGTTCATGCCTTCTGAGGTCAGCCTGCAAAAATATACACCTAAGAAAGTCTGAAGAAGGTAAGAAGGGAAGGGGGTCTTGGGGGAGGGGGTGGATGGGGAAACTGAAGAAATTGTAGGTTCCATCAAAAACCTTAAGTTCCTGGATAGTTTTCTCTAAGTTTGCCTTTGCAGCGAAGGAGTTTTGCAATTTTTGATTCATTAAAGAGTACGCCTCAACCATTTTCTCATGTTCCACTGCATTAAGACCAGCATACATGTTAGTATTAAAGATAGGAGATTGTTGATGAACAAACTAGAAATAGTCTAGCATTTCTCTTCCATTAGAGTCATTACATTACATAGTTGGAAAAGATAAGAAAATATAATAAAAAAAGGGTATTTTAGCAAAGCTTCTCTCTTTTAGTGATGACATAAGTGCTCTACTAAACATCCAAAACTACTCAATATAGGACTAGAACATCCACTTCACCCAAGTCATCATCATATTTAAAGGTAAGTTTGATAATGGTTTTATTTAAGCCTCGCCCGACAAATCTTTTGTTGATGATGAAGCTGCTTATTTAAGATATGTACTTTAGATTTTTTTTTAATAATAGATATTCTAATTTGCTACAAGAAGCAAGCAAAAAATTACTTTTTTGTACACAATAGTATCCCTGATCAAAATATTATTTACCATAGTTACCTCAAATCTTTTTTACTTCCTCTATTAAATACATACCTTTTTATGTAATTTGATGATCAAAGGATTTGGCCAAACGTAGAATGTTTCTCGCATACTACACTTTATACAAGAAACTCTATTGAAAAAGAAGTCATTTCAACCCAAAAAAAAAAAGCAAAAGCTTGGACAAATAGGCCCTTAAACTTATAGAGGTGCAGACATCTTTACAAAAAGGACTAACCATGTGAATGGCATTATACTAGATCAATAATGAACAACCACCCATAAGTTGTTCTTTCCATAGATAGATTATTTATATCCAATAAAAAGCTAAAATTACAAAGTAAAGGGATGGGATATCCTAAGAACAGATGGGACAAGAAAAATAAAAATAATAATGAAACTAAACAGACCCCAATCTCTTTGCATGTTCCACAAGGACAACCCTGATTTCAGTAATAACAGGGATAGTCTTTTAAGACAACCATGTCAAGAAAACCAGAGGGGAGCTAAAAGTACAAGAAACAGTAGAATCTAGACAAACCAACGGCAGTGTTTTATTTTTCTACTAAATTTTCCGACAACAGTGCTGCAATTTGGCTTTGATGAAATTTTATTCACTTATCTTACACTTCAAGAAATTAATTATTACAAAATAACAATTAAATTTTCTCACAATGAACCCCAGAATACTCCCCAGTCTAATGACCAAAAATGAGATACCTCTTTCATCTACAATGGCTTCTGCTTTCTCCTCTAACTCAAATAGAACCTGAAAAGGTAATAGAGAATTACGTATTTTCCAATGAAAAAAAAAACAGGAAATAGGGTTAACGTCTTAATCAGGGAAGAGATATCAAACAACTTAGAAACTGACATGACAAAAATTTTATTCAAGCAAACAAAGGCATAATATAATATAAAGCACAGTCTTGGAACTTAAGTGTGCATCCTAAGAAGGGAGCATCGAACACAATTGTGGTCAAACCCTAAAGCAAAATATTAAACTTTCAAGTTTTAGAGCGTTTTAGAGCGTATAAAATAATAATTATAAGAACACAACTAACACTTATTTGCTTTTCTTCCAACCATTCTTGACCAACAACGCAACAAATATTAGCTAAGATTCAATATTCGAAGATGTTTTCTAAAAATATGAAACAATTAAAGCTGACTTTTCCAAATCAATAAAGGAGTATATGTATCATGTCAAGCATACTGCATACCCTTTGTAGAATCGCCTCAGATTCCCTCCTACCAAGTTGCTCATGTCGCAGTGCATCAACAGCCTCTTGGTATTTTGCATACAATTTTGCCAACTTCAACAAATACAGCAATAAAAACGTGAAAATCTTCTTGTATAAATCTACAGCAAAAGTAGTACCAGTGTGGACATAAAATTTTGATAACTCACACTCCAACCATCACGCAGGAGTGAAGCAGCTAATGCAGTTCCAGAAACACCAGCAGTAAATTTCGGGACAAGCATGTGGCTTTCCTCAACCATATTATCAGTTTCATTTGATACCAACCACCTGCAACAAAACTAACAATGTCTTACCATGCCAAAAATACAGCAAACAGCAAGCTTACATGACACATCAACCTAAAGATTCTAGAGCCAATCAATACAATAAAATTCCACAATATAGGCTAAAAAAATCTCAAAACATACTACTGAACACAGCCACAAAACATAAGAACAGAAATTCTGGCTTATTTAGTTAATCAAATGGAAAAATGTTTCTGAAGTCTGAAGTGAACATCTTCCTCCCTCGGTTCTATTTCCATTCACCCAGAAAACCGATGAAATGATCCCATCCCTCCCCGATAGAGATTCAGAAGCTCAGAAAGTAATCTGATTTTGACTCTAGTATCTGATCCCGTCACTAATTTAAAAGCTCGTCCCAATCTCAAACAAATTAAGAGACATGATGATAGAAACTCTGGCTATGTATTATAGAATATGAACGGAAAATGTACCTGGATATAACCAAGGTACTGATGCAGGGGGAGAAAAACAGTAAAATAAGCACACCAAAGCTAGCGTTCGAGAGGTCAGCACTCTCCACAAAACCCTAACAATTCCCTACCTCACTCCTCAACTTTCCAACACAAATATCCCCAAGCAACAGCTATGGGCACACCACTAACCGGACAGATGGTTATGCCTAGCAGCAACCTCACCTCTCTCTTTGTTACTGTCTGTACACCATTCTCTTGCCTAATGGACTCTTGTCCCACAACTCTGGGCCTATCAGTCCGTGCTACAGCCCCCTTGGGCTGATCCTTCCCTTTCCTTGCCCTTCTCTTGTATGTATGAAGTACCAGGGGTCCATCACATGATCAGCTTAGTGAAGACCTCAAAACAGCCACAGAGAATTGGCATAGTACACAAAGAGGCAAGGTGACTAATTTAGCATATTTCAAACTTTCTTGCCACTATTGGCTGTGATGTTCTGTGGAAAACACTATAACAATCCTAACAGACCTTCAACTTATGTCATAGAAAAACATGTTGGAGGAACCGAACTGAAAGTTCATACGCTGCAGTAATTCAAAGCAGCAAGGGTTACAGATACATACGGCTCAGGGTTGGAACTGCTGAAAGGAACAAGATTCAGCTCCTTTGTCTTATTTCTCTCAACTTCGGCTTCAAATGTTTCAAGCTTTGCTTTCAAGTCAGCAGCCTCCTACAAGCACCAAAATAAAGATTAAAAATGATTAATTGTACATTTAAGAACAAAACATATTTGAACCAAATATCTACCTAAAATTTACGAAAGCAAGGTGAGTTAAACAATCGAAGTAATTGCTACAGACATCAAAGGATATCAATCTGACAAGCAATGTAATTTAGAAGAGATAGGAACGTTTTAAATCCAAGAGATCCAAAGAGAAACAATGACTCCTCAAACTAGTATAATGCTGGTTAAAAAAAACAATGCCTCAGCAAAACACTTGAATTCGTTTTGTTCGTTTTACATAAATATTGAGTTTTTGCCACAATAAGATATGTCACGGAGTATTTGCCACAATAAGAAGCTTTCAGTTTCGGCAATGGAAGCAAGTTACTGCTCTTGTCTTTGTCTTGTCTAATCAATTTGGGAATGAAAATGCATTTTGGGGTTGAGGTAAGTCGGGAGAGAATGGCACAGAAAAGTAATGACAAAACCATTCTGATTTTATAAGTTTATTAACTTCTGTTTTTGTCAGATTTTATGTCTTTTTTTCTTGGGCCTGGACAAACTACCACTATAGTGCACAAAAAGCCTCTCCCCAAAACAATAATTATATGAATTTAAAATACTTATACATTATAATATATGTACTATTTATTTATTAAAAGTATTATATACATATATGATATATTTTAATATCATATAAATATATCATGCCATACCCAATATTTTCTAAACATTTCTGTACACCATACCCCCGTATCCATACAACTATACAAGTACCAACGCAGCCTAGATCATGAATAAGTATAAAGCATTTCTAAAAGAACTTTAAAAGATAGCACAATCCAAGCATTTAGCACTATCAAACAAGATCTATCAACTACTAATCAATCATAAGTCAACAGATAAAGCTCTTCTAAAAGAATTTCAGAAAACAGCACAATTGATGCACTCAACATCTCAGGAATCCCATTTTCAAAATCAACAATCCATAGTATCTGCTTACAGATAGCAAATTGAATTCATCATTATTTTTTTCACTCAACGTCAAATTTTATTAAATACGGGGAAGAGATCAGAATTCAGACCTAAACATTTACATGATACTGAGAAGTACGAAATACCTTTTCAAACTGTTTTCTTGCAGAAGATTCCTTCTCAAGTCTCTCTTTATAGTCATCTTCAACTTGCTTCAGATGCGACTGCTTAAACACCACCAAAGTTTCAAAAAGCAAATATTTTATTGTATAAGAAATTGCAATTTCCAAATATCATGACACAGCATAATAACAAACAAACTTAACCTCCATTGCTTTGATAACACCCTCAAGCTCTGATGCCTTTCTGGACCATTCCTCAGAACTTTCTTTATATAGCTCATTAAGCTTTTTAACCTAAATACCAGAAAATTTAAGAATACATAATAATACCGAAAATTACAAAATGTATACATAGTTAATCTAAAAACCAAAACTTATTACTTTAATCAATAACCACAAAATTAGTTTTACTGAAACAAATATAAGTAACGCGTAAAAATCACACTTCATTTCAGGACAGTTCTAAATAATATATGTATATAAGGGCCACAGTCCAGCTGTAAAATATTTATAATCTCAAAAAATATGAAGCCCCAAGCTAAAATGTTCCTACTACATTGCATGATAGATCATAGATGGACTAATAACATGTACATAAACATTTTCCGCACTGCACACATCTTCAATGAAAGTGGAAAAGTATGATGTTCAGATTGCATAGAATAGGCATCAGCATCATGATTCATGAGTATTAGAATACTTGATCAAAAGGCACAGAAAGGCAGAGAGAGGAATATATAACTGCTTCTACTCAAGAAATTAACCTTTAGGTGACATGCTACGAGTCTATCATTTCCCACCATCCTTCATCTATTGTCATCATTTTCAATCATTCCAAACTCCTAAAGACTAGTACTTCAAAATTAAATCGAACCCCTTCACTTACCTCCATATATCTGATAAATCTCACCATTCTACAGAAGTGCAAGAGAAAACAAAATATTTCGTAGTCTAATTTCCATTTACAAGTTATCATCAATGGCTTATTCATAAATTATAGACTGTAACCATGAAACTATGATCAAAGCCAAACCAACTAACCCATTAAAAATTTTAAAAAGAAACCAATAGGATAAATAAAGTTATAAAGAACTTCTCATAGCACTCACAGTTGAGAGCTCAGTATATAATCGCTCTTCATTAGCTGCAGCTGCATCTTTAGCTGAAACTAGTTCCTAAGAAGTGACAAAAAATAGGTTAAAGAGGAATTGAGTAAAAAGAAACTCACTAATTAAATTTGGAAAAGAAAAATGGAATGTCCCAACCTCATGGGTAGATTTAAGCTTCATTTCTAGCTCCCTCACTCTATCCTTGTTCCACTGCAGAGACTTGGAGCATTCACTGAATTGTCTCTCTACCTGGAAGTGCTAGTGTTAAATCATATAATACGGAAAAAGAGAAAAGATCAAACAAAATTATGAAGAATACTTCTTTACTGATCATATAAACCTCACTTACATCTGCAAGCTTAGAAGACATATCAGCCTCCAACTCTGTAAGTTTTCTGCGCATCTCAAAGGAACTGTTAACCTTAGCAGTCAACTCATCATTAAGCCAAGAATTTTGCCTCTCAACAATCTCTTTCTCCTGCTTATCAGCAATTTAAAGGAATGAAAATGCAACGTCACTTTATATGACGAAATATTTGGTTCCTAAAACATGCTGAATCTGAAAGTACTACAGTCAAAGCGATAGAGCTTGCATAATTTGTTTTTAAGTTGTATAGCGCGAATATACTGCAAGATCCATTTAGAAATCCCACGGAAAACCTCATTAAGAGCTTAGCCAAGTATTGAATGTCTAAATAATGATGAAACAGAAAAACTTAGAAATCTGAAGCATAAATGGTATACTTCCACTAGAAGCCAATAAGAAAACCAGATAGCAGAGTATAATTCTTCGGTGAAAGAGAAAGACCTCGTTTAGTATGATTAGAAACATAGTTACATGGAACTAAAACCATGCCATCCTAATCCTAGGGCGCTGAACAGTGATAAATTTTTAAATCTTGATGCAGGCAAGGCATATTTCATTGCGTGATAGTTCGTTAGACACCAACTACCTTCAGACCTAAATTGCACTATATCCACTACGAGTAAGCTCTACAACTAGCAAAAAGCATTCATAAAGATGGGAAATGGAAGAAAGGCATTCAGGAAAAGACCTGCGAAAGGCGAGTGCATTCGGCTCGGGATCGAGCCAACTGAGCCTCAACTTCACTCAAACGGGCCTCCCTCTGAGCAGCATTTTCAGACAAGTTTAACTTCACGATCATCAACATGAAGAAAACACCAAGTATAAAACCATGATTAAGTGTTCACTTCTAGAACCAGGGACCAGAATATCAAATTAAAGAGGCAAAAATAAGCACCCTAGAAGCATAAACTCACAATTTTATCAAGATAGCTCTTGACGGTGGCATTCTTCTCACTAAGCTCCAAATCTTTTTGCTCATTCAACTCAATCAGCTGCCGTTTCGATTTATGCAGCTCACCCACCTCGGTCCTCAATCTCTCAATCTCCCGCTCTTTCTCAACCTACAAACCCAGAATCAATAACAATAAGCAACAAAAACAAGCACAGCCAAAACAGTGTCTTTAACAACCATAACGCTTTGTTTCCATACAGAATGCAAATGAATTTGCTGCTTCTCCTCGCGGACTTGGGATAGCTCGACGAGGCGTTGATCGAGGGTAGACTTGAGTTCAGCAACATTGGACTCGAGCTTGGAGAATTCAGCAGTGAGAGAGAGGTACTTCTGCTCTATGAGAGAACAGTTCTGCTCAGCGTTAATGTCAGAAGCATCAGCTTTGGCCTTGACAGTCTCGAGCTCGTTGAGGAGGCCGCGGATGAATGCGTCGGCCTTGCTGGCCACCACGGCGGCGTCGTTGGAACACCGGGAGAACTCCTCATCGGAGAGGAATAGGGGCATCTTCGAAAGTACAGCGATGCCCTAATTCGCCACGGGAAATCACAGAATTCGAACAGTGTGTGCAAAAACAGAAGAAGACGAAGGAAGAATGATGAATGAAGGAGGAGGAAAACGAAAAGAGGGAAGAATGGAAAATTTGAAGAGGAAGAGGGAACGATTAAGAATCCCTATTATAGTCTGCTGCTAAATTCATTGATGATGTTGAACTACTCGAGAAGCCTAGTCATTTCGTCATTCTCTGGATTCTTTTTCAGTTTGGGCCCATCTTTGTTTTTTTTATTAACTAGAGGTCCTTAGTGAATGGGCCTTCGTATCTATTGGGCTTTGGCCCAGCATCAAAAGCCTAGTGAGAAACTTTTTTATCATGGAATTGCGGTTTTTGTACTTAAATAATACACTCACCCACTTTAAAGATCTAGATCAGTAAAATATTTTTTATGTACCAAAATGGGTTTCGTGCTACTGGAGCGCGTCTCCACTTTTGTACGGACCAATCATCATGTATCACGTGGCACTCGATATTTTAAAAAGAAAAATTAAATACTCAAAACGAGTCCCTAAGACGCATCTTTGAGCAAAAGGCTGACACAAATCTGTTTGTGTCAGCCGTGCAGCATCATTGATTTATTAAAGTAAAAAAAATATTAAATGAAATTAAAAGTTGATGTAAAATTTAGAGACGAAATTGAAAAATTTTACTTTTGTTAAGACTAATAAATTTAATTAATTTTTTTCACTAATTATTAACATATACATCTTAGTTATTCTTTAATTTTTTATTGATATAATTATTGATGTAATTAATCTTGAAATAATTTATTTATTTAATTAAGACTAATAAATTTAACATTAGAAAACTAAAAAAATTTTACTTAATAATTATGAAAAATATGATAATTAATTTTTTTAAAATATTATATTTTATAACTAATAATACTTTAAAAAATTTTAAATAAACAAAAAAAAATTATGTTTTGATTAATAAATAGAACTGGCTGCGGTTTTTACCGCTGCAAAGAACAAATTAAATTAAAAAAAAGATAGCAACAGTTTAAAAATGTTGCAAAGTAAAAAAAATCAAAAAAAAAATAAATAATAAATCAATGATGTTGCACGGTTGACACAAGTAGATTTGTGTCAGCCTTTGGCTCAAAGATGCGTCTTAGGGACGCGTTTTTGAGTATTTAATTTTTTTTTAAATATCAGGTGTCACGTGGCACTTGATGATTGATCCATACAAAAGTGGAGACGTGCTACAGTAGCACGAAACCTATTTTGATACATAAAAGAAATTTGGTAATTTGGGTCTTTAAAGTGGCTAAGTGTATTATTTAAGTACAAAAACCTGCAATTGCAATCTTGTGGTATTATTTATCATATTTGTCCTGACAAATTTAAAACTAGACTAAATTAACAATTTGATCCCTAAAAGATGATTGAGTTGACAATTCGGTCTTTAAAGGATTAAAATGTACAATTTAGTCTTTGAAAGATTAAAATACTTGTTAGTTCTTTTAATGGATTAATTAGTATATTGTTTTAATCTTTCAAGAACTAAATAGCATACCGTTTTGATCCTTTTAAATATGTATTTTCATAATTCAAAGACTAAGTTGCCAATTTCTTCATCTTTCAGAGACCAAATTGTTAGTTTACTCTCAAGACTATTTAGGGTCTGTTTGGTATAATGTATTCTCATATATTAATATATTATAGTATTTTAGATGTTATAGTATGTGACACTATATCGTATTGTCAAAACGGGCTAAAGCCTTGTGGGGCAGCCCACACCCGCCAACTAAATGGGTGGGCTTGGACATCATAAAAATAGGTTTATTTAAAAGCGGGCCTAAATGGGTTGGCCTGGTATGGATGGTTCGCCCACATATATTTTATTTTTTTATTTTATAAAATCTAAATATTGTTATTTGTTTGTTATTCTCTTATACTATTTTTTTAAATTATAGTTTTTCAAAAATTAAATTAATTGTTAGATTATATAAAGTCAAATAATTGTATGATTACAATTAATATACAAATAAAAATATTTTCATTAACTTATAAGGTTTATAATATTTTTATTTATCTTTCATCATATTATTATTATTTTATAAAATTTCAATTTAAAAAAATTTATTAAAAATGTGTTGGCCTACAGGCCAGCCCGTTTAACCCGCGGGCCAACACAAATAGTTTTGGACATGCAGAAGCGAGCCTGTTTATAAATGGATCATGTAATTTTTGTTTGGGACAAGGCATATTACATTAGTAGAATGACTTGAGGCAATTTTTATAAAAGGAGATTTTATTGGAGATAATCTTATTTGAAGCATTGTTGATACTAAATGTAGGCATCTCTCATAGTGAAAATTCAAATCTAGATTCACAATATTGTAGAAGACTAACCATTTTCGCTAGACCCAATCTTCGTTAGTTCCACAAGAGAAGTTTGAAAGATGGTAAGGCTATATTGTTAGCAAAAGCACTAATTTTATCCCCAAATTTTACACTTACTGTCAATTTTATCTCCAATTTTTTTTCTGCAATCAATTTTGTCCCTAATATTTTACATTTTGGTTAATTTTATCATTTGACTAACTTCTTTTAATAAATTAACAACAGAGTACATCCTATTTTTTAATCTGAGTTAGGATTTGAGTTTCTTTTTCAATCAATTTTACATTATATATCATTAGCCACGTAGATTCTGTCAATAATATTTTGCTAAAGTAAAAGTAAAAGATAAAATTGATAAAAACGTGAAATATTGGGAACGAAATTAACTGTAAAAAAAATTAACAGTTAGTATAAAGTTTGAGGACGTAATTAGTATTTTTGCCCTACATTGTATAATTAGTAGCTGTGTGATGTGCCAATATATCAACAAAGATGTTTGCCTCTCTTTTGTTGGAAAACTGCTTGGACTTTAGAAGGAGGCAAACGACTTTATGTAATCCTACAAAATAGAGAATAAAGGGTAAAGCTCAAAACCATGAGTCCCACTCTAATTAATCCCATTCACAGGATTAGTTGAATCAGTTTCAAGGATTAATTTGTTATCCCATTAATGCATCAATTTTGATGCCTTGGATTGCTCCCCCAAAGTTGTGCTTTAATCATAGAGTAGTTTCCAAGTCCAAGAAAGAAACTGTAAATCCAACTGCCCCAATAGTCTCTAAGGACACCACCACATCCAAAACCCTTCTCTTTATTTTTCACCAAATTGTTTATATTGACTAATAAGAAATTGATTTAAGTGGTAAGTGATTTGTTATCGTTTAAATAAAGTTTATAATTAGAGATATTGTGAATGTAATTACTTCAATTAAGAGACTTTCTCACCATAACTAAGTGCACAACATAGATTGAATCTAGATTAATCATAACAAAACTTCAATAGTAGAAAAAAAAACGTTGTTGTTGAATTTAACGTTGTTGTTGAATTTAACGTTGCTTGATTGATTGTGAAACGATTAACTCACTTTTGAGACTCGATTTGACCTCTTTTTTTATGGTCCTTGTTGGGTAATACTCATAAAAAAGAACTGTGTAGCTCTGAATTTGTCACATTAGAACTTAAAATAAAAAAGATATAATTAGTTTGAGAACAATTTTAGAAATTATGGAAACATATAGGATAAATTTAAAACAAATAAAATATTTAAGATCAGTTTAAAATCCACCCCATATATATGGGACTGATTTGAGGTTTTGACCAAATATAATATAATATACGCTTATTCATATCTTTTAACATAAGAAGATGCCAGCCTGCACTAGAGTCACTTGCTTGCTTAAGAGATACGGTGAGAGTTTCAGCCATGTAAGTTTTACAAATAATGCAATTATTTACATACTTGATTACTTATGGCTAATTTGATTTCTCAAAAAAGTGATACTTATCCTTCCTTACTAGTCAAAAAGAAAAACAATTATCAACTTTTAAGTGGTAATTAAATCTGATGGTTAAGATGTGGTTCATTTTAGAGACTTTACACCTTTTTTCGGACTTTAAGAGATCCTTTCTTATTCACCAGATTTGGTTGGAACTTTTTCTATCTATTTTTCCATTAAATAAACTAACATTTTTAGTTCATAAATTATATGAACATTGTTATTTTAGAATTTATTTTTAAAATAATTGATTTAGTCCTAAAAAAATCAGATTCATTACAAATTGAGAAAAACTTATTATTTAGTCTCTGAAATTACACTGAGTCAACTAATCAGTCCCTGAAGGTCAAAGGGTCATTTTGACCCTAAATATATGCCCTTATGTTAATTTTGGTCCATTATGTTTCAAAATGTTCAAATTAGTCCTAAATATCGGCAAAATGTTTCATTTTGGTCCTAAATATTGGTAAAATGTTTCATTTTGGTCCCAAACTATTGAATTTGGTCATATTTCTCTCGTCTCTCATTTCAATTTCAAAGGACTTGTTAAGAAGAGCTCGTAGCTCTTAATTCGTCGCATTTGAATTTGAAATGAGAAAGATATGATCAACTTTGCTTGTTTGACCATGAAATGAACGGTCTACTTTTAGGACTGATTTGACCTTGTTTGTTAACGGCCCCAACGGGATAGAGAACGTACTCTTTGAGAACAATATGTAGCTCTAAACTTGTCACGTTTGAACTTGAAACGAGTCATGTTCAATAGTTTGGGACCAAAATGAAACATTTTCCCAACATTTAGGACCAACTTGAACATTTTGAAACATAATGGACCAAAATGAACATTATGACATACATTTAGGACCAAAATGACACTTTAACCGTCGCTGAATAATTGAAATACACGATTTGGTTCCTAAGATATTTCAATTATAAACTATTTAGTCCCTAGTGACGACTTGATCCCTGAATTTGAACTAATTTTATACTTTTTAGTCTTTAAATTTGTACTAAATTAATACTATTTTTTTTGGCCTGAATTTGAACTAATTTTATACTTTTTAGTTCTTGAATTTGTACTAAATTAATATTATTTGATCCCCAAATTTGAACTAAATTTATATATCTCAAAAATTGTACTTTTTGGTCCTTGAATTTGACCCAAGGACCAAATCATTGACAATTACAATAATTGAGGAATTAAATAGTATATTTTGATTATTTAAAGAATAATTGGTGTAAATTCATGAACCAAATAGTATGTTTTCTTTTACAATTTATTCATTTCACAAATATTTTATCATTATAGACTCAGTCCTTAGAACTAAATTGTAATGCATCATAGATTTTTAGAGACTTGATCAATAATTTCAAAAACTCAAACACTAAACTAACGGCACCTATATATTTAGGGATCAAATTAATAATTTACCCTTTTTCTTATTGTTTGACCAATTTTATTACAATTTCGCTTTAAATAATTCAAATTCATATATTATCTTTAACAATGTATTAACAAACAGCACAAGGAAGAAGCACATGGCAAATGTATATTGAACTCCACTCAAAAGATTCACACCAACTCCAAAGTCATATATATATATATATATATATATATACATTGTGATCTAAGCCAGAGCCCCAAAAGTTAGAGAATACAGTGAATTATAACAAAACCAACCCCATCAAACCAGACCAAGAAAAACCCAAAAAAAGAAGAAACAAAAAGAAGAGAGAGAAAATGGTCCTACACACACTCTTTCTCTCTCTACAAGTATCTTTCACACTTCACAGGCTGTTAAAGAGCACCAAAATAATGCAAAGTCTGAAGGGTCACATGCCCTTAAAGCAAACTAACTGACACTCACACACATGCCATTCCTCAAGCACATGTTCTCTGTCCCCTAACTATCCCACCACTTTAACAACTTCTCAAATCCCTTTTTTTTAATATATATTTTAATTTAAACCACACCCAAACTGTCATTAATTAATTAAGCATCTCACAACATCTCACAAATTAGAAAATAATAATAATAATAATAATAATAATGACAACCCCTTTTTAAGTTTCTTCAACCTAATCTAATATTATACACAAACTATGGTTAGGATATGATCACGTTTATATATATACGCTCTTTAGCATATATAGTTTAGTGTCAACAATTTCTTTATTTTGATAGTTGGAAGAGGGAGATTCTTAAGTAAGATATAATATAGGTACATATATAATGATCAAGATTTTTATAGGTTGAATCTTGATAATCATATGTGTGCATATATTATATGGTACTTAAGGAGTTTTTCTCCAAGATATGATTTTATAAAGAGAGGTCTTTGGTTACGGAGTTAGGGCAAGCGGCTATTAAAGTGCAATGCAAGTGCCTATGGCAAGTGATCAAGTGATCGTTGGTTATACCGGCTGCTTGCATGAAAGAGTGAACCACGGTTGAACCAACGAACCTAAAATTTCTTCGAACCATGTCTTTACTTATGCTCTCGGACTTTGATGTTTTAACCAGAATCTTGTGACCAAACTTGTATTGAGTGGAGATGGGTTTGTGATTTACAAAACCCCATATGTATTTGTCAAATGTTCCAAATTCCTTCTTAATCTGAAATTGCCAAAAGTTTGGAAAAACAAAATATTAGCTAACCCAAAACTAATTTCATTTGAAGAATTTGTAGTGTGTTAAAATCTCAATTTAATTATGAAAACAAAACCATATAGAAGACATAAATTAAGAATTTAAAAAAAATGATATTATTTATTTATTATTATTATCTTGTATCTTTTCAACAATTTTTTTTTGAGTTTTCAATGTAACTAATTCAATACCCTTTTAAGATACTATATAAATAATAGAGAAACAAAAAGCTCCAACTTTTTTTTTTATACATAAAGCTCCAAGTTTTAAATCAACAAATGTGTGAAAGACCAAAAACTTAAAAGAGAAAATAGTAAGAAGCAGTTGAAAACAAAGACAATATAGTACTTCCCCATCATTGATACTCGAAAAAGTTTAAACCCAAAAGAAAATAATCATAATAAAAACAGAGATCAGGTAAGAAAAATCAAGTACTCAAAAGGGCATATATATAATTAAGCATAGCTCATGAGGAACTTAATTAATTAATTAATTAATTAACAATACTTTTTCTTACCTCTAAAATTCGATTAGCGTTGTCAACAACTCCTCGAACTCTGCTTATATCAATCCCATATTCCGAACTAATCGAAATCATTTGTTTCTCATTTAAGTTGGCCACTATCTCTGCATCAAATTCTGAAAACGCAGTCCTGTTCATAAATTCGAAAGTTAGTTAATACCCCTCTTTTGATCCACATCAATTATTATATAGAATAAACTAATAATTTGGTCCCTGAAATATCACCGAGTTGTCAACTTGGTCCTTGGAAGATTAAAATATACATTTAGTCCCTGGAAAATCAAAATGGTATATTTTTTAAAAATTAAAATAATAGTGTACTATGGACTAATAATATATCATTTTGATCTTTCAGGGACTAAATTGTACATTTCAATCTTTCAGAGACCGAGTTATCAGCTCGGTGATCTTTAGGGACCAAAATGAGAGTTTACTCTATTATATATTTCAAACTATTAATTATTATTATTTGAGTAAATATATAAATTAGTCTCTAAAACATATATTATTTAACAATTTACTCTCTAAGAGTGGAGTTTTCATTCTTTTAGTCCCTAAAAGTCTTACTACTAATACATTTTCTTATCCCTCTATAAATTAATCTCTAAACATATGTTGGGATTGGAGACTAAGAAGGAGAAGGAAAGAAAAAGATAGAAGAGTCCCCTTATTTTTTTTTTTTATCTCTGGAATGATCTAAGCAAAGATTAATCTCATTTGAGTATGAGACCAGAGACGAAGAGTCCCGTCATTTGAAAAATAAGAAAATAGTAGATAATGAGGAATTGAGTTTTAATCTCTTATTCTTTTTCTCCTTTTTGGCTCATTAAAAATTAATTTCTCTTCTCTTTCCCTTTCCTCTTTAATCTTTGATCCAATCGTAATCATATTGAGGTTCTTACAGCAAAACCCAACCTGAAATCTTGGCGTTTCTTGAGAATTGAGGTCCAATCTGATCCAACCTGAGCGCCACTTAGGACGAGAAGCTCGAACAATATCCTGATGGACAACAAGGTTTTTTATATTTTAGTCAAATGTCAATTGTAATAATAATCATTTGTCTCTTTATATTTTTGCTTTGTCTGCTAGGTGTTTGTGTCTGTGAGAGATAAAGAGAACAAAACAGTGAAAAAACAAAGAGAGAATAGTGAGTTTACTTGTCATCATGCTCTGGGACTCCCCATTCTTCATCATGATAAGCAACATAAATAGGATCTAGTAATCACAAAACACATTGAAGTTACTAGTTAGTACAATCCTGAAACCGTTAAAAGTCATTAAAAGGCACAGAAGTAATACAGTTTAGTCCCTTACACCTATTTTATAACAACTAACTTGTAAAGACAGAATGATTAAAATGTATTGTCTCAATGACTTTTAAAGATTAAATAGTGTAAACCAAACTTTCACGTATTAAGTTGCTAACTCGTGTATTTTTTTTTACGGAAACTATATAGAGTAAACTTACTTTTTGTCCTGAACTTGTCCTAAAATTATGATTTAAACCCTGAATAACATTTACAAAATAAGGACCAAAAAGTGTATTTTCAACATCTATTGACCACTAAATCGTATTTTTGGAAAAAAAAAATTAGGGACTAAAAGTATATTTTCACAACTATATATGATCATTTTTTTTTTACTTTTAGTAGTACCTGAATTGGCAGTGATAAAGCTGCATCTCTTGTGCTGCTGATCCTGATCATGATGATCACTTGTTGTTGTGAGAATATTGCTTGAAGCATGATGATCAAGAAGAGGAATCTTCACTACCTCTCTTTCAAACTTTGCAGACTTTGATCTTCCATAATGGGCAATCTTCATCTTCCTCTGTGCTTGTTGCAGAGCCACTTGTTCCCTTCTCACAGCAGCTATACTTCCAGGTGACTCAGTGATCAAAGAAGAACAATAACTCAAATTATTATAATTATAGGATCCCTCTTTGAAACTCTTTGACTTTTTCATCCTCTCCAAACTAGGAGAAGGAGCCTTCTTTGAGTAATTTCTTGTTGTTGTTGTTGTTGTTGTTGTTGTTGTTGTCACTACTACATTTGTAGGCTTCTCATCAGAAACTTGAGTTTCTTTGCTGTAGTCATTGTTGTTGTTATTATTAATAGTAATAAGCCTTGGGGACTTTGACTTTGGAGAAATTGGGGGTGTCAATGAGGTTTTACTAGGAGGAGGTAATGGTGATGGTGGTACTAGTTTCTTCATGGAGTTTCTCCTCTCAAGGTTATTAGGAACTCGGTTACATGTCGGCTGAAGCACCGGCCGGCCATTGATCCTGGCCACCGCAGGCAGAGGGGCTGCTTCTATGCCTTCTACTACTTTAGCCTTGGAGCTACACATTATTTCTATATATGTTTTTGCCTTCTTGTGAACTTTAATTTGTGCTAGGGAAATTAACAAGGAGAAATTAAGGACTAGAATGAAAGAAATAATAGGTAGGGATGATAGATGATGGAAATGAGAGAGTAGTGAAGGAGAAAGGAAAGGAAGATATGTGGGGTTTTATAAGAAGATGAGGAAGGGAAGTTGTAACATGGGGAGGTGGGGATCTGCCATACAACCTCTTGTGGAGGGCATTACTTTATGCAAACTAAACCACGAGGGATGAATGTGACACACGCTTTCATTAAAATCTTAACCCATTTGGCAATATGTGTATATATCTATGCATATTGAGTGAATTCATGATTTGGTCCCTGAATGATGGTAGATTTATCAATTTAGTCCTTAAAGATAAAAGAGTAAACTAACAATTTCATCCCCAAAAGATCCCGAACTGATAACTCTATCCTTAAAAGATTGAAATACATAGTTTAGACTAAAAATCAAAATAGTTTATTTATTAGTTCTTTTCATGGACCAAATAGTATATCACTTTAATCTTTTAAGGATTAAAAAGTATGTTGTTTTAATCTTTTAAGGACTAAATTGTATATTTCAATCTTTCAGGGACCGAGTTGTTAGCTCAGTGATCCTTCAAGGACCGAATTGTTAGTTTACTTAAGATAAAATTATAAAGTTTAATCCTCTTGAAAGATGCAATTTCAATCAATTTAGTCATCTTGTTAAATATACAACCTAAAATTTAATGACAGATTTGATGTGATTCTAAACTTTGTTAGTATTATACTTACTAGCTAATTGATGTTAGAAAATCATATAATTAACCCTTGAACAAAATGACCAAATTGATTCATTGTAATTGCATTTTTAAAAGACTAAAATCTTATAAACCCATCTTTATTTAGGGACTAAATTGAGAAATTCATTATTTTTCAAAGACCAAATCATTAATTTACACTTCATATATGTATGCATACCTCAAGGCTAATCATAATAGCTGTTATTGTTCCTCTGAAACTCTCAGTATTGGTTCTGATCACAGTTATTTGATTCCTTTTAGCCTTCAATAAGGAGAGAATCAAGGAAGAAACTTGTAGGAGGATTCGTTGGGTGGGAAATTATATTGAGATGTGCTGGAATTACCAACTATATATAAATATATATGTATATATGCTTTTTCTTATATATATATATGCAACTTCTCCTATAATTTCAACTATATGTGTGTGTGTATATCTGCTTGTCTTATTAATGGATTAAATTAAACTAAAGAACATTATTTAAGCATATTTATCATAGCTGAATTCTGCCAAAAGCCTAGCTAAAAGTATGCTTAATATATATGTTCACTAGTCATTTTATAATTGGTTAAACACTTTTAGTCTCCCTAGTTTTACAATAAGTTTCATATCAGTTTAAGTGTTTCCTTCTTGCTTTAGAAAATGTTCCAATTTTTCTGTTCTGTTAAATCTCTAATTTAACTTTTACTGCAAAATTTGAAAGTTATATTAAGTAGGAAACCAAATATATTAAGTATGAGTTAATAATGGCAAGTGAACAAATAGTGTCTGTGTCATTTTCAGCAGATTGTTAGGTTGAGTGATAAATTTTGAATGAATGACATGACAGTAAGGCAAGATTAAATCATTTTAAATATATATATATATATATATATTATTTTGTATAATTTTTAGATGAAAATACATAAAAACCCCTGGAATATTTTACCGATAACATAAAAAAAACTCCTTCTAAACTTTGAAAAATGATCTTAAACTTTTAATTTATGTAAAAGAAATTATTATGTTTTTCAATAAAAAAAAATCAATTTTTTAAAATTTTATGATTATTATTACATTTGAAATTGACCGAAACTTAATATTAGCAATTGCTGTTGGATTTTTTTAATCAAAATTTTAATTGATTAAAGTTTAAGGAGTGTTATACACTCTTGATAAAATTAAGAGTATTTTATTCATTTATTTTAACCTAATTTTTACAAACTTGATCAACCTAGATTTTTTTTCCCCCACTAAATATCTTTTAATGAATTTATAGGTTGGAGTGGTGGATAAGGAAAAGGTGCAAATTCAAGAAAATGACCACCAATGATTGGTCTTTTCTTTTTAGCTGTATGGAATCTATAAGCCTTTCTCTTTCTCTATTTCTTGCTATATATGTATGTTTGTGTGTGAGTGAGAGAGCAAACTTTTCTGGGTAGAAAAAGCACATGTGACCCTTTATGAGAACCCTTACAAACAAAGCACTAGGCACATAGTATGCCTGGTTTGGGATTGAACTAAGTGGTGTAAAATAAAGAAAATTTAATATCCATGAGTTTTAATAAGTTGAGTTCTAAAATATTTTTTAATTTTAAAAATTGATATATATCTCTTAAACTTGTTACTTTTATCACTTAGCGCCATCCTTTTGTCAATCTTCAATATCTAATTATGACCATTTTAATTTGTATATATATGAAAAAGTGAAATTATCTAGAAATGTTATTTAAAGTTCGCTATGTCTCAAATTAAAATTCAAGGGTTCTAAGTACATTTTAACCATACAGAAAATAAGATATATATATATATATATATATAAACTTCTGGTCAAAACCTAATTTATAAGGTGAGTTTATTTTTGGTCCTCAAACTTGTTTGTTCTGTTTTAATACTCAAATTTTCTCATTTGTTGTTAGACCCAAACGTGATTATGTCTTTTTTTAGTTACAATATGAAGATAAATTTGTGGTTAATTTTTTTTCTCTCTCTTCCAACTCACTTAGTAAGAGTTTAGGACACCTATGAAAGAGAAATCATCTAGTCCAGGTGGTTTTTGTTCTGTTTTAATACTCAAATTTTCTCATTTGTTGTTAGACCAAAACGTGATTATGTCTTTTTTAGTTATAATATGAAGATAAATTTGTGGTTAATTTTTTTTCCCTCTCTTTCAACTCACTTAGTAAGAGTTAAGGACACCTATGAAAGAGAAATCATCTAGTCCAGGTGTCCAAATCAGATATTACAGTCAAAACTAGACAGAATCACTTTTTGTACTAACAGTGAAACAAGTGAGAAAATTTGAGAACCAAAAAAGAATAAAGGAAAGATTGAAGAACAAAATGGAGTTTGCCCTATAATTTGAAGACCAAAATGAAATTTTGACGAAAAATTTTTTCGTGATACTCAAAACAGAGATCTTTCATTTCTTTCTCTTTTATTCTTATTTTCTTGTACTGCTTCTGTCTTCTGGTTTATGTACTTTCTACTAGTGAAACTGAATTGCATGTGTTTTTGAGGTCTCTGTGGTCCTTAAATTAAGTGACAATAATTCATAACAACAAAGGAAGATCTTTTTGTCTAAAACCATATATGGAGCTAGTCTCAGTGACTTCACTTAATTCCACACATATCAATATTATGCTTATGGACTCTGGATATATTAATTCTGACAAAATCGCTGTTTGTGAACGATAAGCATGGAATATCATAAAAGATGTTTTTATATATATTTAGAAAAGGAAAAACCCATATGTTTTTATATAGGCTACAAATCTATTTTGGTCTCTAATGTTTACCCTAAATTTTGTTTTGGTCCTCAATATTTTTTTTATTCCGTTTTGGTCTTTAATACTTCCTAAAAGTTTGTAATTGGTCCATAACTATTAAATATGACTATATTCTCTTGTTTCAAATTCGAACGTGATGAAATTAGAACTATGAGTTAAATTTGATGAGTTCTTCTTTTTTTCCCAATTGGAGTTATCGACAAACGAGGTCAAATTAAGTATGAAATTAGGCTCGAAAATGAGCCGCTTGTTTCATAAATTTAGTCATATCTCTCTTGCTTCAAGTTTGAATGCAACAAAATTAGAACTACAAATTACTCTTGACAAATTCGTTCTCTATTTAATTGGGGCCATTGACAAGGTACGAGGTCAAATAATACTCCGAAAGTGAGTTTGGTTAAAATATAAATATTAGCTTTTGGAGTACTATTTGACATTGTTTGCCAACAGCCCAAACTAGACAGAAAAAGAATTTGTCAAGAGTATTTTGTAAATTGCATTTGAACTTGAAACGAGAAAGATATGACCAGATTTATGAAACAAATAGCTCATTTTTAGGCCCTATTTCATGTCTGATTTAACGTCATTTGTCGATGACTCTAACTAAACAAAGAAATAACTCATCAAATTTAACATGTAACTCTGATTTCATTGCGTTCGAGTTTGAAACGAGAGAGATATGATCACATTCAATAATTAAGAACCAATTATAAAACTTTTAGAAAATATTAAGGTTCAAAACGGAACCAAAAAAATATTAAGAACCAAAACGAAACTTAGGATAAACATTAGACACCAAAATAGAGTTTTGGCCTTTTATATACTTATTATGAGACATAAGTACACTTTTATTCTAATTTTGATAACTAGAATTCTACTTATCCAACATATATATACCAAGTTTATAGGCCGGACTCAAATAAACCATTTCACTTAGTAAAAAATTTATCATATAGTATTATGAGTTGAAGGCCAAATCTTTGGTAATCGGTTTATTAGTTGATTGTATTGTACTATATTGTTACAAATGCCTTTGATATATATATAGCTCATAGGGCATTATATATATACACACACATACATATACTTTGCTTCTAAGTGATACTTTCATTAATTATTTCTTGTACAGAAACTAATCAAAGAAAGAATATTAAAGACAGTGTTGCTCAGTAATATTTTAACTATATGAGTCTGATTGACATTGTGCTTTCTGAACTAGATCTGATGTCTCTTTATTTCTTAAAGGGCATAAGCTAATTTCCTCTCCAAATTTTATACCAACTATCAATTTCTTAAAGGCATAAGCTAACTATAAAATTGGAATACCATCACATAAATCAAAGGTCGATGCACTAGATCTGATGTCTCTTTATTTCTTAAAGGCATAAATCTGATGTCTCTTTATTTCTTAAAGGCATAAGCTAATTTTCTCCTCAAATTTTATACTAACGGTCACTTTCGTTCCTAACATTTTATATTTTGATTAATTTTATTCTTTAACTAAATTTTTTCAATAAATTAATGACGAACTGCATCCTATTTTTTAATTTGAGTTAAAATTTGAATTTTTTTCCTATCAATTTTAAATTATATATCGTTAGTCACATAGATTCTATCATTAATATTTAGCAAAAAATAAGAGCAAAGGATAAAATTGACCAAAATTTGAAACATTGAGGATGAAATTGCCAGTGAAAAAATTGGGGATGAAATTGACAGTTGGTGTAAAATTTTGGAACTACATTATTACTTTTGCCTTTCTTAAAAGTTTGATCTTATCCTTATGACTTTTAGTCTATATATATATATATAAAATACTAATTTCGTTCTCAATTTTCATACCAACTGTCAATTTCGTCTCCAATATTTTTTTGTTGTTACTTTCGTTCCATATATTTCATATTTTGGTCAATATTATCCTTTTCTTACTTTAGTCCAATTTTAACGATAACATCTATGTGGTTAATGATATATAATGTAAAAACAAATTCAAATCTTAACTCAGATTGAAAAACATGATGCAGTTTGTCATAATTTATTAATATAAGTTAGTCAAAAAATAAAATTGATCAAAATGTAAAATATTATGGACGAATTTGACCTAAAAAAAAAAAGATTAAGGACGAAATTAACAATTTATGGTAAAATTTGAAGAAAAAATTAATACTTTTCAATAATATATATGTGTATCAAAGCCCTCAACTAACACTCCTCCAAGTTTGAGTTATGGCTATGAAGCATGAACACTTCATTTTGAGGACGTGTCGCCGTGTTAGACACGTGTCCGTGTTGGACACCCGTACGACACCCACACGACATATATTCAAATATTTCAAAATATAAAATCAATTTTTTTGTAACTTTAACATGACAAATAATAAAAAATAATAACACATATGACATATATTATGAATAGATATTATAATTTTAAAGTTTTCATCAAAATTTATGAATTTTTAATTATTTATGCCATGTCGTGTCATGTAAGTTTAAGAATTTAACGTGTCAATGCGTCCGTGTCGTGTCCCGTGTCAGTATTCATGCTTCCTAGAGTTATGACATTTTAAAGTGAATACTAAAAGTGTAAAATTACCTTTTTTTTTCTATTTGTTGTAAAATTACTTTTTTTTTTGGCCGAAGTGTAAAATTACTTTTCAATTAGCTAAAATTGACACTATATTATATAATTTTGAGATATTTTTGTTGTTGAATTTTTAAAATCATATATTGATGTAAGATACAAAATAAAATATAGACTAAAATTTAATTCTGATTCTTAATTTCTATATTAATTTAATTATGTAAATTGCACAAAAGTATATATTCTGGTTTGATTTATTTGTAGGGTAAATTATACTTTGGTACCCTGTGGTTTGACCCTATTTCACTTTGGTACCCTGTGGTTTGAAACTTGACACTTTGGTACCCTGTGGTATTCTCCATTAACACTTTGGTACCCTTTGGAGCTATTTTGTAATTTTAACCATAA